>ML810406.1:84710-108312 GCA_009831015.1 Picea engelmannii
TTAAAAAACAATTTAAAAAAATTAATACTAAAACAAAATTAAAAAATAAAAAATTAAAATTAAAAAACCAAATTAAAAAAAATAAAAAATAAACCTAAAAAAAAATGAAGGAGCTTTGCCCTGTTTTCCCACTTACGCACCACTGTCACCGCTATTACCCCCTCATTCTCTCCCTCGTCTCCCTTGCCCTCCTCGCACCCTTCCCATCCCCCTACCTCCCAAACCCATCGCCTATAGATTTGTGTGGGCACGCGAATGGGGAAATGAAAGAGGGGCGATTCCAAGAGTTGCCCCCCTCCCCCATTTTTTTATTTTTGGGTTTGTATTTTTTTATTGTTTGATTTTTTTTTATTTTTTTTTAAATTTTGTTTTAGTATTATTATTTTATTTTTATTTTTGGTTTATTATTATTTAAATAGTTTTTTTTTTCTAATTTTGGTCTTAGCTTTGATATTTTAGTTTTTAGTTTTTTATTTTTTCTTTAGGCATCATATTTTTTTAGTGGTTTTTTCTTATTGGTTTTTTTTTTTAATTTTTGTATTTTAAAGGATTTTTTTTTTTCTAAAAATTTCAATTTTGCTTTAGAGTTTTGTGGTTTTTTTGAAATTTTTATAATTTTTTTTTTTTGAGAAATTTAGGTTAACATGGGTTTTTGTTAATTAATATATTTTTTAATGTAAATTAAAAAACCAAATTTTAATTAATAAATAAATTTTCAAGTCGATTTGAGAGTTGATTTTAGCTTACTTATTTACGATGGTAGTAGTTTTCAAGGCCACGGTTTCCATGAAGTTGTAATTTTAACACAGAAAATAAAATTGGTGTTACTGGAAGCATCACTTTTCGATTCAAGGGTCAAATTTTCACAATGGCATCGGTTGTCAAGGTCGTAATTTCAAACAAGTAACATTTTTAACCACCCTTCTAAAAAAGGGTACTATTGGTTGTGCTGTAACACCCCTTTTTTAATCCCATGAATTAATTTGTAATTAATTATGATTAGTGGTGGTTTATCTTAGCATGGAGATAATGATTGTCATGTTATGGCTTGTGAACAATGTAATTGTATTATTGTTTAATAAAGAGGAGCCAACCAACTGACTGACGGGTGAAGCTCAAGTACTAACCATGATACCACTAGAGGAAAGAGTGAAGGGGGGCTGGAAGGGGGTTCATTGTGTCAAGGAATCCCAAGCCAACTTGTTGAATTATTTTGAGGGAAATAACACTTACTTCCCTCTAGTTTAAAACTGAAGTGAAACATGTATGAAGTATGGTTGGGCAGTTGAAAAGGACTCCCACATAAATGCATGAGAGTAACGGACTGGTACATCCATGGAAAAACGTGAACCACCCAACTGCATGGAGAAGACTCAAGAAACTTCGAGACATGAGGAATGAGGGGTGCACGGGAGGAGAGGAAGCAAAAGGAAACAAGGGCAGAGGATGCTAAGAACAGGGGGAGAGAACCTATGTGTGGGAAGACAAGCATAGTTTTAGAGAAACTATGTGTGCATGGTTGGTGGGAGAAACTAGAACCCAACCCGAGCTGAGAGGGAATCTGATAAACCCCATGGAGACCCCAGGCATGGTGGGAGTAAGGATTCTCAACTAGTGGATGTGAGAAGGAGAGTGGAATTCACTATTCTAATTTGCTCCAAGAGCCTGAGAGATATTGTTGGTGGTATCATGGCTTGACATAGGGGTGGCCAAAATGCAAAGAGCTAATTCATTTGAGCCTATGGTTGGGTGGAAAGGAAATCACCCTCAGTCGGTTGCTCTGGCCAACATTTTATGAACAGATGAGTGCATGCTTGTTTCATGTTGACTTTGATATTACTTCATCATGTAAGATTTCTAATGATTGTGAAATCCATGAAACTATTGGAAGTCTGAGCAAAGACAAATGAGAGAGATGAAATAAAGTATGTAGGATATTCTTTGTTTCCTTTCTAGTTATTATCTCTTGTGATGAATGATGAATGTGGAATTTTTGCTAGGCTCTATAAATTACAGTTTAATTGTCTATGCTTTAAATCTCTCAGCAATTTCACCTGTGAGATCAGGCTTTAAGGGAAACCTAGACAATGACCCTGGTACTCTGGGAATGAGCAAAGAGATGCATGAATTTGTACTTCATGTATGCATTATATTTATTTTTCTAGTCTTGGTTCTTTGTGAACCTAATTAGTGGGAATGCTTGAACTTGGTGTATGAGGGCTGAGCTTTGTGCCTCAAGGATAAATGGTTTTCTCCCTTAGAACCTATATGGAGGGTCAGAACCAGTAGATTCAGGATGTTTAAACTCACACGTAGGAAGAAGGGTTCTGAATATTCGGATGCAATGCACCATATATATCTAGAGATACGAACATGTGGGCCTTTAAATAATCTGAACTTGCCCAAATCTCAGATTCCCTAGATGCCAGATTGGGTGAGCTTCCATCCCCTTTCCCTTGTAAGTTTTATGAACTGACGAAGGGAGAGAGAGAGAGATGCGTGTGGATTATGCTAATGGTATGTATCATCAGATTGGAGTGATCCAAGGGGAGGGCATGTGGCCTTTAAATGTTTATGTGTTGGACAGTAATCTCAACCATCGGATCCAGAGATTGGGAGATCTCAATCGTAGATAGGATCCAAACGTGGGAAACGTCCTAAATATCCAGAGATCTGGAACTTTTCAAAATGTGATTTTTGAGTTTTCTCGAGTCCCAGATTGTTAGATGGGTAGGGTTATGGGGTAAGTTTCCATCCCCTTTTCTTTTACAAAGTTATGACCTAAAGGAGGTTAAGGAACATGTGGATGACATATGGTGCCAAGTAACGATTGGATTTGTTAATCCTAAAAGAACAAGTGGCACGATGATGTCACCATAATGTGTTCAATGGTTTATGGGGGGTCCCTTGGCGGTTTTCAAAACCACCAGGGGGTGGGGACCGAAAAAAATAGTCAGTTGCCACATTACGTGCACCCGAAACCGGGGTTTCTATATTTCAGAGCCCTCCTCCATTAAATGTCGAGCCAGTTGTGGGGGGGTCAGGATGGATTATGAGAGTCAGATCACTGGGGGATGATCGTAACCGGTCGTTGATGGATAGGCTGCAATGAAGAGTTCCAAGGGGAGGGGCCCTTGTTCCTTGTGATGACGTGTAGTGCCACGTCAGCCTGCAGGTTGTGTCGTGATTTGTCCACATGTCACGAAGGACATCATGCTACTCATCTTGGGTAGACAAGGTTCTAGCACAGAGTTCTGTCAGAGGCTTGGAGGACATGATGAAATCAACCTCCACGTTGCATGCCACATCACTAGCCATGTTTCATGACACATCATTATATTTGTATAGAAATGCAAGGTTAGTTTCCACGTGTTTATGCCACGTTATCCTGACATCTAGTTAAGTTATGAGGTGTCATGCTAGGTGGCCTGCCACGTCAGGTCCCCGTGTTGTATGGCACCAACTGGGCATCTCGATTCAAGTCTTTGTTAGAATGGATTTATATGAAATTTCGGATCCTGAATTTCATATGCTTTACGGTTCATTGTCTTGGTTCCTTAACAAGCTCAGGAGGGGGTCGCAACCATGGATATCTGGAAGGAGTCGATAGCATCAACCCCTTGGGAAGCCCGGATGCCGAGATTCATGAATGGTATGAGGTTTCTTTTTAAGGTTCTAAGGGTAAGCTTAGGAGATATTTGTAGCCCTTAGATATTCAGATCGTCAGGTATCCAAGAATCTTTTTTTTAGTGATAATGGTTTGGGGGAGTCTGGATCCCATGTGAAGAGTTCCACCTATTGATTTGTGAGATAAGCCCATTGACTATTGGCCCGAGGTAGGCCACGAAGGTGGTCATGAGTTCTAACACATTATCACACATTCCAACCACGTCAAATGGTACGGGTGACGTGGATTCCATGTGGGTAATAAGTGGAAATGGCAGGAAAAGGCCTAAAAAATTTAAGAGGCCATAACTTTTGATAGCGAGCTCGGAATTGTTCATAATTATAGTCATTGGAAAGCTCTCGATGAGAAGAATTGGTTTATGAGCTCAAGTTTGGATTTAGAGGTATGGTGAAGAAAGGTGATTTAGAGAAAAGGAAAGAGAAATGTTGTACCCCGACAAGCCTGATGAGAGTTAAGAGGTTGGATGTGTTACAAGTGCCACTTTTTTAAATAGGGGTAAAAATAGCCACTCGATATGACCTCTAAAAAAATGAGAACTATAGAGAGTTCTCGTTAATTTGGTAACTTTGTTCTTCATGCAATTATTTGCATAATGACTTAATTTGCATAATATCATGCTTAATTCTTTCTTCGGTTTCCATATTCTCATGGTTAATTATTTCTATGCTTGCTTCAGAAAACATATTGGTAGCCCTAGAGCTTTGATACCAATTTGGAGCGAACAAAATTAATTAAATAAACATTTTTATTATTTATTGTCATGTTATTGAGTTAAAATAATGTGCATATAAATACATGTAGGAATGATAAGTCATACCCTTGGAAAAGTCCATGACTTATCATTATCACATATTAATTACTACACCATATAATGATTGTCCTATGATTATTATTACATGATATTTATTATTATGATAATAAATATAATATATCTAAGGTATATTTAGGGTAATTATACATAAATATGGTTATATACTTTAGATATATTACAGGTACTAAGATTGTATTTCTAATTCCCAACAACATTCTCAACTACACCGAATCACCCTTCCTCCCTAACCTACTTCCATATTCCACATCATATCCTTTCCTTTGTTAGACTATGTAGGAACATCGACTACAATGACCTAACCCCATATAGAACCCATAAGCAGAAGTGTCAACTATCTCGACGAAACTTCCCTAGTAGGAAACTAACAATTTCCATTACATGTCTAGGGGAGCGTGGCTTAGCATTTCCCTCCCATGACTCCAAGTTTCGAAGGATAAACAGTGGGAAATACCTCCATCCCTCATGATAAAACTAGGTTCAACACCCTATGGTTGACCATAATGTGTGGCTATTGTTATTCTTAGAGCCTTGTCATTAAATAACTAGTTTGCACAACTGTGTTTCCTATAAAACTTGCACTTGCCCAAATATCATAGCAATGTATTGAACCAATATTTAAATAACAAAATAATGCTTCATAGCATACCATTTCTCTTTCGATGTCCACGACATCTACATCACTTTAGTATCACAACAATATGGCTATTACTTAGCCCATTCAACTTGTAGGTTAGTTTACCAAAACACAAGATCATACATAACCATATAGCTATCTATAATTGATTATCATGTTACCAATCAAAGAACAATGTAAACCAACTAGTTTATTTATCATGTGCAAAGGCGAAGGGATTCTATTGTCTCTAGGAGCAAGGGTAGTGGTGGGTGAACCATGATGCATGCTAGGTGGTCTACTTCCCCATGCGTTTCAGGATGCTTGTTGTGTGGTACATATTGATTTGTTACAACATATAATCTAAGCTAGTATCCATGTATCACAATCTTGCATTTAAATCTTGCATGTTGGAGGTAAATCACACAACAACCACAGTTAATAACATAAGCAATAAATTTTACATAATTTTCGCATTTAGGTAGGTCCACGTGTCCATATAATAAAGATCTATCGTTCTAACAGAGTTCCACATATAATAAGCAAAAAAGTACAAAATAGGTCATGATGCAGTTTAGCTGCCTAAGTCAAAATGGGGTGTTACATCAGACACTACATATCTTCTCATTATAAATTGGTTCTTGTTGGGATCAAATAACCTCATTAACCCAACAATGTTAAGTATAAACCAATTCATTTATCTCATGAACGACTTAGCCAACCCTTGAACAAATACTCCAATGCATGGACAAAACATGTCCAACCATCCACTGCATTCCAAATGAACTCTCAAGTTCCTTGTTTATACTTATTGCTAATCCCTTTTCCCTCAAACTAGGATGCCCCTACATCTTCCTCAAAACATGTCTAACTTGGTTCCTCTCTAATAAATTGCGATCTATAAACTATTGTGGATATTCCACTGGAACAATTCGTCACAAGAAATCTGATAAGTAACTAAATTCTTTATTATTAAGGTTATTTTTCCTTTACATTTCCAGAATATTTAGTTACTGATTTTTCTACTTATGCATGAAATAAATAAAATGTAGAAAATAGAGAACAATAAAATACAATCACATCATCCACAAATAAACACAAGATATGACCTGGGAACCAAATATGGGAGAAAACCCAGCTAGAAGGTGAGGCTGCTTTGCTCTCTTTTCTTTGTATATAAATGATGGAAGTACAAAGAAAGAGGCACTCTCTATGGATTTTTCTTTGACCTATGGCATGTATGGCTACTATAGAATCTCTCCTCCTATGTTATGCTCACAAAATACCACTCTTGGATGTTTTTCTCAGCTATGGAACAAGATACAATGCAAAAGAATGGAACCCCTACTCCTCCTAATGGACTGATATTTAACATAGCTCGATAGCCATCTAGGGGTAGGTTTTTGACTTCCTCGACCCTTAATTGTGATAGGGTTTTGGACCTTCTAGAAGCTTCTTGAAATTATATACGTGGCTAGCCCCATATGCATGAGTAAGGAGGGTTGACGTGGCATCCTCTCGTACCATGGTGGTCAACATGGTAGGTCAACTTGCGAGAGGCATAAATTTTGCATACGAGCTCCGATTGACGCAATTTTTGCACCGTTGGAAAGGTCTCGATGTGTATAATAGTGTCATGAGTTCCAATATATGCTAGGAAATTTTTAACCCCAAAAAATGTCATTGTATGCCTCAAAATGGCCCTAGAAGGTTTCGGACCCCAATTTTCCAAGCTGGGACCTACCACTAAAATGGCCTTGCAAGCTAATTCCTCTAATTTTTTCCACTCTAAGACGATCGAGATAGATAAAAAACAATATAATGATCCAATCTAGATCATACCTCCCCATTTAGGGAGGATTTTGGTCCCCAAAAGCTCTACTGAATGAGGCGAGGAAATTTTCCCTCTACCTTCTCCCTAGAGTACCACTTTGATTTGTGTGGAAGTTATCCTTTCAACCCAATCTACCAAAGTGTTGGCATATTTATTACAGACAAAAGGCAAAGTATTTGTTTGTCATTTATGGAAATCTCAACCCGACGATGACGAACAAGAGAAAGTGGCAAGACCAGCAACACAGTGATGATGGCATGGCAAGATCAGAAGCATAAGCTCAGGAGGAGGAGCAACAATGATCGTTGGATCACCCATCACAAATTCCCAATGGCCATCAGATCTGAATTAAGACAGGAGGAGTGCATAGAAGAGGAGAACAGATCTCAAGAGTCATATCTAAACGCGAAGACCGAACATCGTCGGATCCAGAAGAAGAAGCACGATCTTTAAGTACAATATGAAAAAGGATTACAAAGTCCCGAAAGCAGGAGGAACTTTGATCCAAGAAGGACACATGGAGAAAGATCAGGGCACAGTGAAAACTCTATTTCGGAGTTTCACAAATCAGGAAATCCAAAAGGAGGAGGTGCTCTAAGTCCTCAAACTTGCGATATGCAAAATCACGATAAACATTCTTGACCGTTGGATACAGACTACATGTGGCGAGAGGTCAGATTTTCGTTGACTAGAAAGTCAAAGGAAGGAGGAGCTCTATCCTTTGAAATCGCGAAATGCGAAACTGCGGTTCAATCTGAGTCATTGATCAAGGGAGAGCCTGGACCGTTGATCTGGCTCCATTTCGGAGTTTCAGATACCATGAGTTGGAGGAGTCAAGGAAGCAACTCACGACAGAAACGCCAATATGCGAAATCGCAAAACACTCTCGTGCTTGGCTCTTGGTCATAACTTATGGTCACATCGACGAAGGCTTAAGGGAAGGAGTTAATTGTTAAGCTCCATTTTGGGGATCGCAACTTGGAGTGTCGAGACCCTTCATCACAGGAATGCCGAAATGCAAAATTGCGAAACGCCTTTTGGCGTAGGTTGTGGTCATCGTCGGTGGTCATGATTTGGGAAGGAGCTAGCGTAGCTAGGCTCCATTTCGGGTACCAGGAGTCAAGGAGTCAAGGAGACTCATGGCAGAATCCCCGAATCGTGAATCGTGAAATCTCTTTATGGATACGTGCTTGGTCATCGCTATGGGCACGTGAAGGAAGGAGCTTGCAAGTTGCAAGGCTCCATTTTGTGATCGAGAGTTGGAAGAGTCAATGTGACTCGCAACCAAATTCGTGAAACGTGAAACCAAAGTGTCTCTTGATTAGGCCCGTGGTCACAGCCAGTGGGCATATGGGATAAACGCAAGATCCTGTGGATTTAGTCCAACGGTGCTGGTTAATTGGAATTTGATCGAAGGGCTACTGTCTCACCTCACGGTTAATTATTCAGTTAGCAGAACTAAATCATAGTTCTTGGATGTTTGGCGATTAAGTTGCTGAGGCGTTTTTCTTGGAGATTCGAGGTGTAATTGATTTTGTAGGAGAGCATAAGAGTGACATGTAGTGACTGTGTAAGGTTGGTTGTTCTAACTGAAAAATGAGTTGAACTGTAGAAAGGAAAAATTACAGTATACGCAGTGTGAAGAAAACTCAGAGATGAGGAACAGAAGCTGAATAGAACAGAAAAGGTGAAGAGAGCAAAATGTGCACATATCAAAGAGCATGAGAAGGACAGAGAAAAAACATATAGAAAGAGACAACAAGTCAAACCAAGTATGAACATAGCAGAAGAATAGTGTAGCAGAGAAGAATTGCAGAACAGTAAAGAAGTGGTAAGAATTGATATATATGTATTGTTGGTTATCCAGTCATTTATATAAAATCAAGGAGGTAGGGTGGTGCTAGGGAGGACTGTGGTCCTCTGATATTCAAGTTGGTGCTTGTATAAGTGGAAGTAGGTTCTTCCATCCAGTCGGTGCTAGAACACTCAGGGAGTTGGTGCTTCCTTCTAGTGGGTGCTAGAGAAAATAGAGAGTTGGTGCTCTCAACAAGTTGGAGCTTGTAAAACGGAGGTAGTAGCCTCACATTGAGTTGGTGCTCAAAGATAGATGATGTACAGAACTTAAAAGACTGCCTATCATTCGAAGAAGAAGAGGTTTTCTCCCTTTATGGGTTTCCTCATGAAAATATGTCTCTGTGTATATCTTATGTGTGACTGATGTTCATTATTTATGTTGTTCATATCTTGTATAATATTGATGGTCACTTGAAAGAGATTAAAAAAAATATTTGAATAGTCATAAATTGTTTAAGCACAGTAACAACTGATTCACCCTCCCTCTCAGTTGTCTTAGTAATTTCAACATTTGGTATCAGAGCGGGTTCCTTTTATTTAAAGGTAGATCTGTAAGCTTAAACATGACAAGTCATGAAAGGACTTTAGCCAGTAAACCTCCTCTTTTTGATGGAACAATTTTTTCCTTCTGGAAGGTTAGAATGAGAACATACCTAATGGCTTTAGGTGTTGATGTTTGGGATGTAGTAGAGACTGGATACATAAAACATGTTGTGCTAGCTTCCAAGGATGATAAGTTATAATTTAGCTTTAATGCTAAGGGAATGAATGCTATCTTGAATGGACTTGCAGAAGCTGAGTTTGTAAAGGTGATGCATCTTCAAACTGCCAAAGAAATGTGGGATAAACTTATTAACAGTTATGAAGGAAATGAGAAAGTAAAAGATACCAAACTTCAAACATATAGATTGAAGTTTGAACAACTAAAGATGAATGAATATGAAATAGTCAGCAAGTATTTTTTAAGAGTTGAAGAGCTTGTGAATACCATGAAGGGTCTTGGTGAGAAAATTGAAGAATCATTTTTAGTTCAGAAGATTTTAAGATCTCTGCTTGATAAATTTAATCCAAAAGTCTTTGCAATAGAAGAACTAAATGATCTTAAAACTCTGACCATTGATCGACTCCTAGGAACTCTAACTTCATATGAAATGAGAATTAGCAAAGATAAATCCATTACTAGAGAAGCATCTTTTAAAGCTGACAAGAATACTGATTCAGAATTAGATGATATTGAGGCAAAATTTGTGAGAAGGTTAAAGAAAGGATCAAGAAAATATCAAGGCAAGCTCCCTTTCAAATGTTTTAATTGTGGTAAGATAGGTCATTCTAAATCTAGGTGTCCTCGCCAGAAAAAGGATCAGAACTTTGATGATGAAAAGAAATACAGTAAAAAGAAAATTTTGTGTGCAAACAATGACAACTCCTCAGAAGACATAGATAGTGATTCATCCTGTGAAGACAAAGTGAATGATTTTATGCTTATGGCTATGGGAGATCTTGGTGATGAACATTCAGGAGGTGAAATGGATGACGAAGAAGTTGTGGTGGATATGGAAGGTGAATTAATCAGTGCTTTGGAAGAAATTGACAAACTCAGATGTAAGAAGAGAAAACAAAAACGGTTGTTGATGCAGTTTAAAATGAATGATAAAAAACCTGATGAAGACTTTGCTCAACTAAAAGTGGAGTTAGAAGAGGCAAAGAAAATAAAAGACATTCTGAAACAACAATTATCAGATAAAAAAACAAGGTGTGAAGCCTTAGAAGAAGAGATAGTAAAAACCAGAAAAGAAATGGAGAAGTTTAAGGCATTGTATCACCAAAATCTGTCAAGTATTAAAGCCTCAGAAGAATTAACTTCCATTCTAAATCAGGAAAGGAATCCAAAGTTGAAAGATGGCTTGGGATATGAAGAAGGATCAAGTAGTGATCATCCAAGTAATACAGAACCCATCAAGTTTGTCAAATCTACAATCATTGACAACAACCACTCTACAAAAACAAAGAAAGAAAATCATCCACCAAGAAGGAATGAAATAAAAAGTACCAGAACCGAGTCTGTAGATCAGAGAAACTATCAGCATGAAAGAAATCGACCCACTCAAAGAAGATAGTCTTTTACCAGGTACAAAGGATTTTTCTATGGATATTATTTTTTCTCTTTCTAACTTTGGTCACAAAGCTATAAATTGTTCTTTAATATTTATATATGAACAATCAAGTTTTTCAAAGAATAATTATCTGCCACGACAAAGATTGAGACAACCAAGCAACAAACAATCACAGATTATAAGTCATGTGATGACTGGGAGAAGGACATGGGTGAAACATAACAACAGTTATGAGCATAACAATCGTTATGATCTGTTATTCAGTGAACCAAAATGTTACAACTGCCATAATTATGGACATAAAGTTGTAGACTGTCGCTTAAGGAACTATAAGCCAGATCTGAATCCTGCTGCTTAAAATTTCAAGGTTTGGAAGAAGAAAGAAGATGACAAGTGTGGACTAGTGTTATCATCCCAAAGACAAAAGAATCCCTAGTATATTGACAGTGGATGTTCCAAACATATGACTAGAGACAAAAGTAAGTTTCTAACTCTAAGTGAAAACAAATCAGGAAATGTAACTTTTGGAAATGATGCACCAGGAAAAATAAAAGGTAAAGCAATGGTAAGTCTGAGTAATGGAAAAGGAAAAGCTCAAGATGTGTTATTTGTAGATGGTCTGAAACATAATTTTCTTAGTGTCAGTCAAGTCTGTGACCAAGGATGTTGTTGGCACAGGGTCAAACCCAAGGTTCAATGCTCAAGAGCGCACCAACAAAGCCCTAACTATCGTCCCTTTCGGCAACACTTGCGAAGCAGATGAAGTCTCACCCGAGGTAGAGGTAGGGGTGGTTGTAGGACTCAAGCGTCTGCAACCTTAGATGGGACACGGATCTGTGATTATCTTGCTTACAACGCACTTAGCATCAATTATTTCCTAACATACATTCATTAATACACTTTGTAAAAAGCACATAGCACCGCAGTAATTACTCAGATATAGCACTTAGCAATGATAAACAGGTTATACTCAATAGATTAAGCACTTAGCATCTTATATATCGTATCTAGCATGCATTCATATCTCATAATAACAAAGTACCAATAAATCTATCTAAACATTCAGAGCACTTAGAAAGAGAGAGACAAAAACATCAACATAGTACACATAGTTATTATGGTTCACACCCACCCTGGGGCTACATCCACAAAGTCTTCTTTATATTATCTTGGTCAAGCAGTTACAACACAGAGCTTCAATGACCCTTACCCCACACAGCTCACTAGATCCTCTTTCCCTGGGTAGATCCAAGCACTAAGCCTTCTCACACTCTGTGCACTCAGCACTATTACAACATGCACAGAGCTCTTACAGTCACACAGACTTCCAACTTATGCACTAAGCCATCGACTAGACAGGGCCTTCTTTCTTACATGGCCTAGACCTCTATTTATACATAGAAAAAGGCCTAAATAAGGGCCGACATCCCTTTCTCGTTACAATATTCCCAAAAAAACCCAAAAAGGTTCCACAAAAAGTGGCGAGATCCCGTGATCTCCACTTCGATATGTGCTCTGTCTTCGACAGGCAGTCGAAGTACCAAATGGTCAACTATGACCAAATATTCCTAAAAAATTGGTCAAGGGCCAACAGGCCCCCAACACTCACCTGTGACTCGTCCCGAGTCACTCTTCTTTGGGTAAGTCTGCCTCGAAGGCCTCGAGCTTCACTCGAGCTGCTTCGACCTGTTGCTTTGCTACTGCTTCTTGCTCGGCAAACTCCTGAATGAGTGCGTTACTAACTAGTCCTTCTAAGCGCTGCTCTGCTGTGTTCACGACCTGTTCCAGGTCTGTCCCTTGGCTCTCAATCTCTAAGAATAGTTGACATGCCCTATCCTGCAAAGGTTGAAGTTCTTGCGTCACTTCCATGACCTTGCTCTGGATCATATGAATCTGCTGCTGCACAACGTGTTGTTCGTGGGACCTCTTCATTTTCTCTATGGTTGGTAGGACCTTCAGCTGTACCTGTAACTTCTCAGCTTGGTACTTCGCCTCCTGGAGTTGTGACTCCAATTTATGCAATTTAGGGTTCTTGGATAGGTTCTCATGTATCTGCACACTTCTACTACTTAATTGCTTACATTCTTCAGTGAGTGCCTTAATCCTTTCTACTGCACTTTGGGCATTCACTTCTCGTTGGTCACGTTCTTCTTATGGAGTACTCAGTATAGTTTGAGCTTTAGTTCTACTACTCTTTGTTGCATTTGTTGAATGACTTCAGCAAGCTTCATTACTTGGCGTTCTATGGGTTCTTCTGCCTTCTATTCTAAGAAAGTCACAGAGCAAAATGCTCTGTTGACAGCTTCTTCGATCCTGATTTGCTTCGCAAGAAGTTTCTCCTTCTCCTTTTGGATCTTTGTGCGTTCTTTATCAAACTTCTCTTGGATGGCCTCCTTCTCTTGCTATGCATATTGGCGCTGCTCTATGATTTTCTCGTGTGCGTGATTTAGGGCCTGGGTGGCCTGCGCTGTTACTTCTTCTGCTTTCCGAAGGTGTACTTCGACTAGGTCGGAAATCCTGCGAAGTTGAATTGACTCGTCTCCTGTTTCGAGTGTTCCTTCTAGTATAGGCGCAGTGGAGACTGCACGGTTAGATTGGAGGGCTCGTTGTACTCCTTGGAGCTCAACTTCGATTTTGTCGTACATCGTCTGTTGCTTGGCCTCCTGCTTTTCTGTGATCTCTTCTATAGCTTCATTCAAAGTCACGAGGAGAAAGCTGAAGTCATCTGGATTGAGTGTGGTCTTCATATTGGTCACGGTCACTTTGGCTTTCTTCTTAACGGAAGACTTCGAAGGTGACCATTTTCTTTTCTTTATAACTTCGACTTCATTTTCTGGTTGTTATTCAACTTCTTCTAGGTCTTCGTCGTTACCTTCTTCATCTGGTGTGATGGAAGCTATCCTTACAGAGCGGCTATCCACATCTTGAACCTCTTCAGTTTTCTTCGTCTCCTTTGTCTTCTTTGTCTTCTGTGTCTTACTGGGCCCAGGTGTGTCCTGCGCAACTTCTGGGCTGGTGATATCTGAAATATTTGCTAGATCTGCTGCAACGAGGAGGTTCACCGACCATTCCTTGGTTATCTCTTCAAGGTCTTCTTCTGTCAGTTTATAATAGGACTGCAGTTGTTCCTGGTGCTCATCAACGCGTGGAGTTAGGTATATGAAGTGACGGTCCACGTTGAACTTCATTAAGGGTATGAATCTGTGGAGTGTGTTCGAAGTAATGCGAGGTGTGGCTTGTATCGCGGTCTTCAACTGGATGTAGTATCTGTGAAAGAGGGTATTCGACTGCCATTGCCTGCTCACATCTGCCATGTACCATAATGTGAACTTCACAGCCAATGGTTCAAATGGTAGGGTTTCAGGAAAAATGACATCCTCTAGCATCTCCCATGCTATGAAGGCAATCAAGATGAGAAGCCAACTGAAGTGGAACTCATATCCTTGGTCTTGCACTTCTCTGCAATCCAATTCGAGTTGATCCGCTAAGTACTTCGACCAGTTCATTTGGACTCCTTCTACACATTTTCCTGCGAGATCAACGACAAACCCAGATACTTGCATCAGTCTATTCTTGTGAACTAACTTTCCTGTGATCATCTGACAGGTGAGGTGCACTGTGCCACTGTCAATAGAGGTTACCTTGTAACCTCGTGCGCCTTTTTCAACATTTCCATAGGCCTCTTTAATATTTTGTGAAAGAGCGCAATCTGCGGTCTTCCCAGGGTAATAGTCTTGTGGGTGAGGGCCCTGCATGCTCAGCCCCATGATCTGATTGATCAGTGTCGGATCAATCATTATACGTTGGTTCAACCAAAGATATCCCCCATGGTAGCTCGCCAATAGCAATTTTACGCAAGCGTTCACCTCCTGGTGCCTGCCAAAGTGTGGAATCTTCATTACATTAAGTAAGGTGGATTGCGCGAGGTTCATCATCCATTGCTGAGGGACGATCTTGGAATTATTCCCCTTTGTCATCGTCAGATACTTGTGTGGGGCAAGCATACTGTAGGCTTTCCGGTCACCAAGGTTGAAGTCGCAAAACTTCAATGCTGCGAGCTTGGTCTGCTCAATGCGAACTACGCACACACCCTTCGGTAGGTACGTAGTGATCATAGGATAGTTGTAATCTCGAGGCACACTGTCACGGTTGATTTCACCTTTCAGAGGAGGTATGTAAGAGGGAAAGATGCTCAGGATCAGCTTGGCGTTCGCGATGTCATCTCTATGTTTAGTACGTTTCTCGACGATCTATCGGGATGGTCCAGCTCAGGCAGTGGATGGAGAAGCTGCTACTACTCTTAACGACGAGGCTTGGACTCCGGTGGACATTCCTCTTTCTGGCATAACTCTTTCGGTTCTTAAGCTATTGAGTACTTCTCTCACCGGTTCTTCTGCTGCACTAAGCTCGTCGAACATGTAAGCTCAGGATCACTTTCTCAGGTTGTCAATGGGATGAAGGTACCGTAATTGAGTAGAGAGCAAGGTGGGGTAGTCACTATTCCACATTGCGGGTATTCTGTGAGCTCAAGATCTCAATTGGCAAAAGTGTCTTCTGGGCATGGCGCGACGGGATAAACAAGTAAAGCTGTAATGGACTGCTTGCAACGGATAGGAGGGTCCATTAAATCTACATCTGTCCATTATGGCATAGTCTAACGGTCAGGTAACAGGTCATAACTTTCTTTCGAGTCATTCGGGCCATCAACAGAATGGGTATATCGTCTTCTAACGGCTATATTACTTCGACATGACGAAGTGCCATATGTCGTTTTTCTGCTATCTCGACGAAGCTCAAATTCTGCATGTTTTCCTTCTGCGGGGTTTCTTCTGGAACATTCTGTAATTTCTCCAACTTCACTTTCTTCTTCATGAGTTTTCTAGCTTTCTTCCCAGTGAGCTTCATCTCAGTCATCCTTTTTTCATTCTGATTCTTTTCTTCTCTTGGCATGGTAACTTCGCAGTGCTGAGATTCTTTCTTCAGATCCACGGGTATTACTTGTCCAACATATTTTTCGGTCCTTTGTGGTTCTTCTAGCATTCTGTCAACTTCATCATCCAAGTTCCTGGGGTCAAGAACCCTTGATCTGTTCTCATGTTCTTCAATCAACTATGTGATCCTTCTAGTCATGAAGTCTCTTAACTCTTGTCTCTGTTGTTCTAGGTCCTTTTTTGCTTCCTGTTTTTTGGCTTGATCTTTCTCAATCCATGGTTTACCAAGTAACGTAGTAAACAGGGCGTTGTCCTCCACGAACTTAACAATCTTAAAATCTTCTTCTGTCGAAGCTCCATGAGCATTCATAGATATCTAAGTGAGATTTCCACATAGGTTTACCAGCTTTCCTCTGAATAACTATATTCCTCTTAATGAAGGGGTCATGTCAGGTCTTCCTATAGCTTTCCAGGTTCCTTCTATCATAATGTTCACCTGTGTTTCTTCATCCAAAAAACAGTTAATGTCGAAGTCTCCTGTTCTCACTTCAATCTGTTCTTTCTTCTTGAAGATTTCTAATAAGCTGAGGTCTCTGTGATCATTAAGGGTTTCTTGCATTTTCATCAATACTTTCTCTGATTTTTTTTTAGGTTCCTATATAATCTGAGTCTCTTGATCTCCTGCTTGCTCTATATTAAGCTTTTCAAGCCTAACAATCATTCTAGGGCAATCCAGTACTTCATGGTCCATAGCCTTACAACAAAGACAATTGGGTCTTCGCCCAGGGAATTCCTTAGCAAGATATTTGAGCCTTCTACAATTGTAACAAAGAGTTAATCCTCTCTTTCTCTTTAATGATCTCCAACTTTTCATGTACTATGTGCTAGGATCATAACGGTTAGCCTGCAAAAATTTCTTTCTAGGATCCTGCATCCATTGGTTAGTCTCAAAATTCTTTCTATGCATAGGTATACCATATCTATCACTATACTTATTAGATCTATTCATATCAAACTTTCTTTCATCTACTAATGCTCTAGTTTTGAAGCTGGGATGGAATCTATCAAACATACCTAGATCCATGCTTTAGAAACAAAAAATTTCACTTATCTTACTTCTACAGAGCACAAAGCTTCCAGATCTAAGACTTTTAACTATTCTTACCTCTTTCTTGCAGATCTGACCTCTTTCTTCGCAGATATGACTTCTTTTTCTTCAGATCTGACCTTTCTTTCTCGTCACAAAGCTTCACAGGTCAAACATAACACTGCGCACTAGGGAAAAAAATCTATGCACAAAGCTTCTTCTTCTTCAATTCCCAGCAATCACAGTTCCAGATCCCAGCAACAGAACCATTTGTTGGCACAAGGGCAGACCTAGAGTTCAATGCTCAAGAGCGCACCAACAAAGCCCTAACTACCAACCCGTTTGACAACACTTGCGAAGCAGATGAAGTCTCACCCGAGGTAGAGGTAGGGGTGGTTGCAGGACTCAGGTGTCTACAACCTTAGTTGGGACACAGATCTGTGATTATCTTGCTTACAACGCACTTAGCATCAGTTATTTCCTAACATACATTCATTAATACACTTCGCAGAAAGAACAGAGCACCGCAGTAATTACTCAGATCTAGCACTTAGAAATGATAAACAAGTTATACTCAATAGATTAATCACTTAGCATCTTATGTATCGTATCTAGCATGCATTCATACCTCATAAGAACAAAGCATCAACACATCTATCTAAACATATCAAAGCACTTAGCAAGAGAGAGACAAACACATCAACACAGTACACAGAGTTATTATGGTTCACCCCCACCCTGGGGCTACGTCCACAAAGTCTTCTTTATATTATCTTGGTCAAGCAGTTACAACACGGAGCTTCAATGACCCTTACCCTGCACAGGAAAAGAGATCTGCGTAGCTCGCTAGATCCTCTTTCCCCGGGTAGATCCAAGCACTAAGCCTTCTCACACTCTATGCACTCATCACTATTACATCATTCACAGAGCTCTTACAGTCACACAGACTTCCAATCAGATAGATCCAACTTATGCACTAAGCCATCGATTAGACATGGCCTTCTTTCTTATGTGGCCTAGACCTCTATTTATACATAGAAAAAGGCCTAAACAAGGGCCGACATCCCTTTCCTGTTACAATATTCCCCAAAAAACCCAAAAAGGTTCCACAAAAAGTGGCGAGATCTCGTGATCTCCGCTTCGCTATGCGCTCCGTCTTCGATAGGCAGTCGAAGTACCAAACAGTCAACTATGACCAAGTATTCCTCAAAACTTGGTCAAGGGCCAACAGATGTGAAGTGATTTTTACTTCTAAAGATTGTAAAATAAAGTCTGTGAATTCAGGGAAGTTGGTTGCAAAAGGGATAAGAACAGAAAACAATGTCTATGTGTTAAAAGAAGAAAAATAATAATGCCACTTAAGCAAGTATGATGAAAGCTGGCTATGGCATAGGAGACTTGGACATCTAAATTTTGATCATATAATCAAACTTAGAAACAATGGGGCAATAAAGGATCTTCCAAAGATATCAAATCCATATGATTCTATTTGTAAACCGTGCCAGATAAGAAAGCTTACTCAGACACAGTTCAAATCTAAAAACTTCCCTTCAACAGAAAAACCTCTCCAGTTAGTACATATGGATTTATGTGGACCATCAAGGAAAGAAGGTACATGAAAAGAAAACTATTTTATGTTGATTATTGATGATTATTCTAGACTAACATGGGTTGCCTTTTTGAAGGAAAAATCTAAAGTATTTGAAAAATTCAAAGTGTTTAAAACTCTAACTAAGAATCAAACAGGAAAAAGGTTGAAAGCAGTAAGGTCTGATAGAGGAGGAGAGTTTAGCTCATGGAACTTCAAAGAGTTATGTGATAAACATGGGATCAAAAGAGAGTACACAATCCCAAGGACTCCACAACAAAATGGAGTTGTTGAGAGGCAGAATAGATCAGTACAACAAATGGCAAGATCAATGATGAATGAAAGGAATATACCTCAGACATATTGGGTGGAAGCAATCCATACAGCGGTTCACATTCTTAACAAAGTTCATCTCATGCCACACAATGACAAGACTCCTTATGAACTATGGTTTGGAAGACCTGCTTCAATTAAACATTTTAATGTCTTTGGGAGTAAATGTTATATCAAGAATAATAATGAAAATATTGGCAAATACGATGACAAGGCTGATGAAGGTATATTCTTAGGTTTTGCTACAAACAGTAAAGGATACAGATGCTACAATAAGAGGCTGCATAAATTGGTTGATTGTATCGACATAAAGTTTGATGAAGAAGTCCCAGTCAGAAATGTAAGCAGTGTTGAACCAAGCACATAAGATATAGTTGAAGATGAATAGGTCCAAGGATTAGAAAGGGAAGAATCTGAATCACATGAAGATACGAATACTCAGGCTGACACAAATCAATAGAAAGAAACAATACCACCTCTCAAAATTGTTAGAAAGAATCATCCTGAAATTCAGATAATTGGAGATATAAATAAAGGAGTTCAGACAAGAAGGAAATTGATTAAAGACTCAAAACAATCTCATGTTGCCTTTTTATCTATGATTGAACCTAAAAAAAATTATGAAGCCATCCAGCATGATGATTGGATTAGAGATATGAATGAAGAGCTTGATCAGATTGAGAAGAACAATACTTGGGAGCTTGTTCCTAGACCTGAAGATAAGAATGTAATAGGCTCCAAATGGGTGTTCAAGAATAAAATGAATGAAAAATGACAAGTTGTTAGGAATAAAGCCAGATTGGTCTGTAAAGGGTATGCACAAGTTGAAGGTCGGGATTTTGATGAAACTGTTGCACCAGTGGCAAGATTGGAAGCCATTGGAATGTTTCTTGCATATTCATGTCATAATAACTTTAAAGTGTATCAGATGGATGTTAAGTCAACATTTCTTAATGGAGATCTAGAGGAAGAAGTATATATGGAACAACCTGAAGGATTCTCATTGACAAATAATTTTGATTATGTTTGCAAGCTGAAGAAGGCCTTATATGGACTGAAACAAGCACCACGAGCTTGGTATTATAGACTGGACAAATTTTTACAAGACAAAGGGTTCAAGAAAGGTATTGTTGACACCAATCTCTACATTAAGTCTGAAGGTGTTAATTTACTAGTTGTTTTGGTTTATGTAGATGATATTATTTTTGGTTGTACTAATGAATCCTCTGTCCAATGGTTTTCTAACTCTATGCAAACAGAGTTTGAGATGTCCATGATAGGAGAACTGTCATACTTTCTTGGTTTACAAGTAAATCAAAGTTCTGTAGGAATATTTATCTCACAAGAAAAATATTTGAAAGAGATGTTGAAGAAATTTTATATGGAAGATTCTTCTCCTGTTAGTACACCTATGGTGGTTGGTTACAAGCTCAGTAAAGATGATATTTCACCTAATGTTGATCAAAGGACATATCGCTCAATGATAGGTAGTCTTTTGTACATCACAACATCCTGTCTTGATATAATGCAAGTTATTGGAATGGTATGTCATTATCAGTCTGCTCCTAAACAAAGTCATTTGGTAGTTGTAACAAGGATATTCAAATACTTGAAGGGAACAATGACTTATGGTCTTTGGTATCCCAGAAATCATAATTTTCAGTTAACTGTTATTCAGATGCAGATTGGGAAAATTGTGTAGATGAGAGAAAGAGCACCAGTGGAGGTGCATTCTTCCTGGGTGAATCGTTGGTAGCATGGATTAGTAAGAAGCAGGGATCTATTTCCTTATCAACTACAAAGACAGAGTACATTACTGTTGCTACTTGTTGCACTCAGATTTTATGGATGATCCAAACTCTTGCATATTTGAAGGTAAATTATACTAATCTGATTACAATTCACTGTGATAACACCATTGCCATTAGTGTCTCCAAGAATCTCATTCTTCATTCCAAGACTAAGCATATCCCAATAAAATACCATTTTCTCAAAGAACAAGTTACAAATAGAGTTGTTCAGCTGAATTATATTCCTTCCACAAAACAAATAGCTGATATCTTTACTAAACCGTTAGCAGTGACCCCTTTTGGATATCTTCGTCAGAAGTTGGGGGTTATAACTTCTTTCGTCTAATATGTTCACCTGGTCAGGGGGAGTACTTATTCAATATTTGTTGTATTTCTAAGCTGCTCATAGTTGACAGGGGGAGTATGTACTGCAACAGCTTAGGGGGGGCATGTTTCTTCTTTGACATTGATGTCAAAGGGGGAGAAAGTGTGGTAATGGTAAGGATGCTAAAATGGTATGGTTGGATGTCTAGGCAAAGTGGTGTTCAGGTTCTTCAAGGTTACCATCAATGCCAAAGGGGGAGATTGTTGACATATTTATTACGGATAGAAGGCAAAGTATTTGTTTTTCATTGATGGCAAGCTCAACCTGACGATGACGAACAAGAGAAAGTGGCAAGACCAACAGTGCAATGATGATGGCATGGCAAGATCAGAAGCGTAAGCTCAGGAGGAGGAGAAACAGTGATCGTTGGATCACCCATCCTGAATTCTCGATGGTCGTCAGATCTGAATTAAGACAGGAGGAGCACGTAGAAGAGGAGAATAGATCTTAGGCGTCAGATCTGAACGCAAAGATCGACCATCATCGGATCTAGAAGAAGGAGAACGATCTTTAAGTACAATATGAAGTAGGATTACAAAGACCTGAAAGCAGGAGGACCGTTGATCCAAGAAGGACACATGGAAAAATATCAGGGCATGACAAAAACTCAGTTTCAGAGTTTTGCAGATCGGGAAATCCAAAAGGAGGAGGTGCTCTAACTCCTCAAACTTGCGATATGCAAAATCACGATAAACATTCCTGATCGTTGGATGCAGACTACATGTGGCGAGAGGTCATATTTTCACTGACTGGAAAGTCAAAGGAAGGAGGAGCTCTATCCTTTGAAATCACGAAACACAAAACCATGTTTCAATCTGATTCGTTGATCAAGGGAGAGCATGGAACATTGATCTGGCTCCATTTCGAAGTTTCAAATACCAGGAGTTGGAGGAGTGAAGGAAACAACTCATGATAGAAACGCCGATATGTGAAATCGCGAAAGACTCTCGTGCTTGGCCCCTGGTCATAACTTATGGTCACATCGATGAAGGCTTGAGGGAAGGAGCTAATTTCTAAGCTCCATTTCAGGGATCGCAACTTGGAGTGTCGAGACCCTTCATCACAGGAATGACGAAATGCAAAATTGCGAAACGCCTTTTGGTGTAGTCTGTGGTCATCGTCAGTGGTCATGAGAGGGGAAGGAGCTAGTGTAGCTAGGCTCCATTTCGGGTACCGGGAGTCAAGGAGTCAAGGAGACTCACGACAGAATCCTCGAATCGCGAATCGTGAAAGCTCTTTATGGATAAGCGCTTGGTCATCGTCGTGGGCACGTGAAGGAAGGAGCTTGCAAGTTGCAAGGCTCCATTTCGTGATCGAGAGTTGGAAGAGTCAATGCGACTTGCAGCAAAATTCATGAAACAGGAAACTGAAGTGCCACTTGATTAGGCCCATGGTCACAACCAGTGGGCATATGGGATAAATGCAAGATCCTGCGGATTTAATCCAACAATGTTGGTTAATTGGAATTTGATCGAAGGGCTACTGTCTCACCTCACGGTTAATTATTCAGTTAGTAGAACTGAATCATAGTTCTTGGACGTTTGGCGATTCAGTTGTTGAGGCATTTTTCTTGGAGATTCGAGGTGTAACTGATTTTGTAGGAGAGAATAAGAGTGACATGCAGCGATTGTGTAAGTTTGGTTGTTCTGACTGAAAAATGAGTTGAACTGTAGAAAGGAAAAATTACAGTATACACAGTGTGAAGAAAACTCAGAGATGAGGAACATAAGCTGAACATAACAGAAAAGGTGAAGAGAGAAGAATGTGCACATATCAAAGAGCATGAGAAGGACATAGAAAGAATAGATAGAAAGAGATAGCAAGTCAAACCAAGTATGAACAGAGCAGAAGAATAGTGTAGCAGAGAAGAATTGCAGAACAATGAATAAGTGGTAAGAATTGGTATATATGTATTGTTGGTTATTCAACCATTTATATAAAATCAGGGAGGTAGGGTGGTGCTAGGGAGGATTGTGGTCCTTTGATATTCAAGTTGGTGCTTGAATATTGGAAGTTGTATCTTCCATCTAGTTGTGGCTAGAAAAACAGGGTGGCAAGGTGGTGCTCGGGAAAACACAGAGTTTTTTGTATGCAAGTTGGTGCTTGTATAAGTGGAAGTAGGTTCTTCCATTCAGTCGGTGCTGGAACACTCAGGGAGTTGGTGCTTCTTTCTAGTGGGTGTTAGAGAAAACAGAGAGTTGGTGCTCTCAACAAGTTGGAGCTTGTAAAACAGAGGTAGTAGCCTCACATTGAGTTGGTGCTCAAAGATAGACGATGTACAAAACTTAAAAGACTGCCTATCATTCGAAGAAGAAGAGGTTTTCTCCCTTTATGGGTTTCCTCGTGAAAATATGTCTCTGTGTATATCTTATGTGTGACTGATGTTCATTATGACCTTTGTGTTGAAATTACTTAAAAGACTGCCTATCATTCGAAGAAGAAGAGGTTTTCTCCCTTTATGGGTTTCCTCGTGAAAATATGTCTCTGTGTATATCTTATGTGTGACTGATGTTCATTATTTATGTTGTTCATATCTTGTATAATATTGATGGT
>ML810406.1:108362-118557 GCA_009831015.1 Picea engelmannii
TTCGAAGAAGAAGAGGTTTTCTCCCTTTATGGGTTTCCTCGTGAAAATATGTCTCTGTGTATATCTTATGTGTGACTGATGTTCATTATTTATGTTGTTCATATCTTGTATAATATTGATGGTCACTTGAAAGAGATTAAAAAAAATATTTGAATAGTCATAAATTGTTTAAGCATAGTAACAACTGATTCACCCCCCCTCTCAATTGTCTTAGTAATTTCAACACAAAGGTCATGATGCCCCTGTCTTGTAGCTCTAGACTACTTCTACAAAACTGTGTCCTCTACCAACTATGCTTGAGCATCTAGTGCTAAGTCCTCTATGGAAGGTAGGAAGTGCTCCTCCTCCTGATCCAACATGGAAGGATCATAGAGTTTAAGATTCTTCACATTCACTATTGAGTAAATACGCATGTATGGGGGTAGTCTGAGTCTGTCAAAATTATCTCCCACCTTTTCTAATACCTCAAAAAGACCATACCGTAGAGCCTTGATCTTCTTACCAGGACATTGTAGTCTTTCCTTATTCAACTGTATCCATACTCTGCCTCCCACTCTAAATGTTCTCTCTATTATGTGTTGGTCATGTCTAGCCTTGTACTTTTCCTATGACTTCTTCAATGTCTCTTGTACTTGCAAATGGATATTCCTGATATTCTCGACAAAAGTTTCTGCCTTTAATGCATCTATTATGAGGTCCTCCCTCACTCCTCCTTGTTGTCCATATATAACATCTAAGGGTGAAGATGGAAAATATCCAAAACAAGTTTCAAAAGGTGACTTACCAATAAAAGTTTGGACTGCTAAGTTATAAGAATGTTGTATATAGATCAAATTTTCATCCCAAATCTTCATATGCTTTTGATTGTAACCCCTCAAAAGCTGCACCAAATTCCTGTTGACTACTTCCCTCTGCCCATATGTATGTGAATGGAATGTTGTATACCTCTTCAACTTAGTGTCCATTTTCTCCCACAATGTAGACCAAAATGCACTAAGAAATGAAATTCGGTATCCCTATATGAGTCGATGCTTGTTGGTATCCCAAAGTGCACCCAAAACTGTTCAAAGAACAAATTTGTTGCTTCCTGTCCCTTGATGGTCTTTTTACAAAGCATGAGAATGCACGTTTTGTTGAACTTGTCAAGTACCATAAATAAATAGTCATGTCTCATCTATGTGGTTAGTAAACCTCCCACAAAATCCATGGAAATGTTTTCTCAAAGTCGAGTGGGTACATGTAAGGGATGGTATAGACCTTGCTTTATGTTGTTGGGTTTGATGGTACAACAAAGTATACATCCTCTAATATACTGTGCAACATCTTCTTGCATTCTGGGCCAATACACATTATACCTCTGTAAGTTGGCAACTATCTTCCCAACACCAAAATGTCCTGCAACCTTGGAGGTGCAAGCCTCTCTGATAAGCTGCAATCGTTCACCTTTAGGAACACAGAGCTTGTCAAGCTTGTAGAGTAAACCATTCTTGAAATGATAGTAAACCTTTCCATCACCTTATTCTATATGAAATTGTCCCTGTAGTTGATGAAACACCTCCTTGAATTCCTCATATTCTATGTATGCCTCTTTGTATGCATCATGGGTAAAATGCGTGCGCTTCAGAGTTCCCAAGGTTGTAATCTTGGATGTGAGTGGTCGTGAAAACATGGCTACCAAATTTTTTGTGCTACCCTTCTTATAATTGATGACTAGATGAAATTGTTGTAAAAACCCCATCCACTATGCCTAGTTTGTTATATCTTACTCTGGGCCTCCAAATATTGTATTGGTTGGTTATTTGTGTGGATGATGGTCTCCTTTCCCATAAGATAGTGATTCCACTTTTTGATAGCTTGTACGCAGGCATATAGTTCCTTATCGTAGGTAGGGTAGTTGAGAACCACCCCATGAAATATTTCATAATGATAGCATACCGACCTTCCCCCTTATATCAAAACTGCTCCCATGGCATACCCACTTGCATATGTCTCCACTTTGAAGGGCTTCTGCAAGTTTGGTAGTGCAATCACTGGTGCTTGACTGCTATTTCTTTTCAGCTCATCAAAACCATTTTGTTGATTCTTCCCCCACTAGAAACTCTTACCACTGGTTGTTATGGCATGGAGTGGTGCAACTACTGCTGAAAATGAAGTCATGAACTTCTGCAAGTATTGCGTTGCCCCAACAAAAATCCTAACTTCAGTGACATTAGTAGGCACTGACTATTTCATGATGACCTCCATCTTTGCAGGATCTATATTGAGCTCCCCTCCACCAATCACATACCCCAAATACACCAAAGACTATTGAGAAAACTCACATTTCTTGAGATTGGTCGACAGTTGGTTCTTCTTCATAGTCTCTAACACCTGCATAAGATGTGAGATGTGCTCCTCTGAGGTAGCTCTATAAACCAGTATACCATCCAAATAAACAATAACAAATGAATCTAGATAAGGGCGTAAAACATCATTCATTAGTCTCATAAATGTAGTCGGTGCATTGCATAAACATAATGACATAACCAACCACTCATACAATTCTTGCATTGTCTTAAAGGCAATCTTCCAGGTATCTTCTTCTTTGACTCATACTCAGTGATATCTTGATTTCAAATCCAACTTAGTGAAGTACTTGGCATGCTGCAACTGGTCTAATAGATCATCTATCCTTGGTAGAGGGTACCAATTCTTCAGTGTAATATTGTTCAATTCCCTGTAATTGATACACATTCTCCAAGTCCCATCCTTCTTGGGTACAATTATGATGGGTGACCCACAAGGTGAGGTACTTGGTCGAATCACACCCTACTCCAACAATTGATGCAATTGCTTCTTCACTTCATTCACTTATAGACCAAACTGTCTATACAACCCAATATTCGACAATGGTGAGTCTGACAATAAATGTATTTTGTGCTCCACATCCCTCTTGGGTGGTAGCTCTTTAGGCTCCTTGAACACTCCTTTGTATTCTTGTAACAACTCCTCCAACTGATGTTTCTTCTGTTTAGTACACCCCTCTAGGAATGCCTTCACTCTCATTGACGCATCATTAGACTGATTTTCTCTTAAGAAAAGCAAAACATATTTCTTACTAGAACTAATAAACTTCTTAGCTTTGTTGGCACTTACTAGTGAGATATTTGAATTGCCTTTATGCGCGTTGATGATGTAGGATTTCCAATCCTTGATTAGTCAGTATCAATTGGCTCTTCACATGAATATTTCATCCCTCATATACATGTAGGGGCTTCCAAACACTACTCCACATACGTCAAGGGGTACTAGATCCAATTCCACTTCATCAATAAAATCAACACTTATAACAAATTTAATATTACACTGTTTCATTACCTTTATCTCTACATCCTTGTTTACCCAACCTAATGGTAGGGGCTAGGATGATCATGAACCTCGAATCCAAGCTTGCTGACCAGATCCGCTACTATGAGATTAGTTTGTGAACCAGAGTCGAACAGAACATCTATCTTGGTCTTCTTGACCTGAATCTTGATGTGGAAGAGCTTGGTCATCTCCTTCTCTTCCCGGTGATGAAGGCTACCTATATTCACCTCCTTCTGCATAGATGTGAAAACAATCTTTTCATCCACATCTAAGATACTTTCAACATTATTGCTCGAATATGTGGCTAGAAGGTTCTTTTCCTTTCCATCCTTCTTGCGGTTCTTCGGGTTCAACTATGGACATGTAGTTTCCAACATTTTCCCTTAGTGCGACCATCAATGTTGCAATGATTGTAATGGTTGTTGGGATATTTACTCTGATGTGCATTGGATGCTATCTGATTATCTTTTCCCCCTTTCCACTTATTCTTCCCCTTCTTGGTGCTCCTTTTGCTTCGAACCACTTGGCTGCCCTTTCTTTTGGCCTATGTTTTCTAGGTATTGTGCCTGTACATACGCCTCATCCATTGTCCTTGGCTTGAATAGTATCACTTGCTTTCATAGATGATTGTTAAACCCCCCCAGATACTTGAGGAGTACATCTGGGTTCTTGGGAGAGATACCCAACATGATGGCCATCTTTCTAAACTTAGTGGTGTACTCTTGTACACTCTTCCCCTGCATTTTCCTGAAGTAGTACCACCGGATCCATTGGTCCTCTACATACCCGATAGGGTAGAATTGGGACTTGATGAGGGTTTTGAAGTCCTCCACCTAGTTACTAGAGGATCACCCTCTAGCCTAAGTGTTTTTGTGTGGATTTTCCATTAGGTTAAAACTTGGACCTCTAAGTTCAATCTAACAAATGAAACCTTCTTCCCTTCATGTATATGGTGAACGCTAAAATAAACTTCTAATTGTTGCAACAAATGATTTAGTTTTATTGCATCGATCTCACCTTGGTATGGATTTATGTCCACTTTCACTTCCATCTTTAATAGAGACCGTGAAGGGTTATTGACACTTGAACTTGACTGCTCTTTCTCGGATTCCTTTCGTGACACCTTTCCCGATCTCCCAATTTCCCCTCCAATTCGATCTCCGAGTAAGAGCCTCCATCATCTCCGAACGATTCGAGCTTGCTTGCTAGAGGCGCCATGTGTAATGTCCCCTTCCAATTGATTGTGATGGAGGATGCCTCAATAGCTTATACAACTCCTGTAGGCTATAGTGAACAAGGAAAAAGGAAGTCAAGGAGGTTTATTTGGTGTCACTAGGTTAAAATAATGACAAATCCTAAAAGTGACATTAAATAAAATAAATAATTTTATTTAAATGGAAATGGAGGGAAAATAAAGTGAAGGTTTGGTTTGGTCAAAAAGGGGAAAGATCTAGAAGGACCGAAGGAAGGATAAACAGAGGGGCAACCCTTCTCTTTAGCATTATGATTTGATCTCTCATTTTGGAGTTCTCTTGGAGCCATTGTTTCATTAGGGTTTAGCAAAACCCTTCCATCTTAGTTTAGTTTCGGTGGTGCAATATCCACCCTAGCTAGACAAAGAGGAGGATTCATCCGAAGTCCTCATTTGTGTTTGTTGTGGTGTTTAGTTTCATCTAGGAGAGAGTTTTGGAGGCATATCAGCTTGCACAAGGTATTTGTGGCATTTTTCTGAAGGACGCCGATCGTCAGATATATAAGTGCTAGGAGGGTTTCACGTAATTGGGGAAGGAGACACCCTCACAGGTTGTCCGGCAAGGCCCTGCTAGATGTCCCGTGAGGACCTCTACAAATTAGAGATTGCAACAATTCGCTAGATTGGGTTTGCTAGGTTTTCAGAAGGGTTTGGAGGGCTGCTTGTACAACAAATATTACTAGAGAAGATCCATGTAGGGATTGGAGAGACTTGGATCAATGGACATAAAAAATTGGCATCATTCCATGTTTTCTTGCATTGTTTATGTAGTAGATTGTGTAGCTGTCTGACAACCATTAGATTTGTGTGCTTAGGAGTATTCTCCAGCTACCAGGAATCCATTAGATTTGTGTGCTTAGGAGTATTCTGCAGTTGTTATTACAACCATTAGATATCATTGTATTGATTTTGGGAGTTTCTATCCATAATAAGATGCCATAATTGTCTGCGCTATTTTCTGTGTAATGGATGCATGCAATATGTTTGAAGTTTACAACACCATTATACAATTGTTTGGCACATTCAGATAAGAAGAAATAACAATTTTGGGACATAAAACATAATATTCCCACCTAGCCTATTTAGGGACATTATAGTGGTATCAGAGCTGGTGGTTTTGCCAGCTTGTGACTACATTGATGCCTAAGAGAAATGGGCGTGGAGGAAAATCCTCTTGAGAGTCACCGAAAAGAAAAACGAGAGAAAACCTAATAGAATAAGAGCATGAGGGAAGTATGGGAGACAATCCTGAAGGGACTATGATCCAAATATTAAAATATCTGGTCAAGGGACAAAATGAGGCATCCCAAAGGCATGCAGAGACAACGAGGTTCTGACAACATACCCTTGAGGTGCTCACATAGTTGGTGGGACCACCTGGGAATACAGATGGTGCAGGTCAAGGTGGACTCAGTGGATCCCATTGGGGCAACATGATACACACAAAGAGTAGCAATAACCATACCCCAGCTCAGAGCAGGAGCCTAAGGATCCCTAGGCCCTTATTACCACATTTCTTGACAGGGAAGCCTACAAGAGCACATGATAAACTAGATCAGGGGTTTGATATTAACACAACATACATGGAGTATGAGACGATAGATGAAGATATCTGTGAGAAAGTTTCCTATAATGAATTTTGCATCCTCAAATAAAAGTATAGACCTAGGGAGTGGAACAAAGGAGCGCAAAGCCAACAAAAATTTGACCTCATGCGCAAGGTGGGAAGGTTGACTATCCCACCCTTCGATGGGTCTACCAAGAGCACAGCCATAGCATGGGTACATAAGTTGGACACTTACATCCAACTTAACCCAATGATCGAGGAAGAAGAAATTAAGTATGCCACCCTTCACTTGGAAGGAGAATCTCACGAATGGTTGTATCATAGGCTGGTGACATTAGGGCACGCCAACATCACTTCATATGTGGAATTCACTCAATGTTTGATGGACAGGTTCGAAAAGAAGGACCCTGCGATACACTTCAGGGAGTTGGCACAATTGAGACAGACAAGTACACTAGAAGCATACATCATGATTTTTCAAAGGATGGAAGTCATGGCAACATATATTTCTCAACAAAGGTTGGTGATGTTAATCATAGAGGCTCTAGTTGAACCCCTGAGAGGATGGGTGAATGCCTTTAGGCCAACCACATTGCAAGAGGCCATCATGAGAACCCAGGACATGAGGGACGTAGTTTCCAAGAAGGTACCAACAAAACCCTTCACTCCTTAAGGGGGTAAGGAGACAAAATTTCTCGAGAAGTCATGGACATGGAATGACAGGATGGATCAGGAGACTCGGAGAGAACTAAGAAGGAAGAAGCTTTGCTACAGTTGCAAGGAGCCATGGGAACCGGGTCATCGACGTATGGGAAAAGGTAAAGTCCATTATATTGAAATGAGGATGACGATGATGATGAGGGTATTGGATAGGACAATGATGAGCCATCACATGCTATAGAACATGCACCATTACAAGATAGCCCCAAGGGAGTGACCATAACCACACTTTCATGAGTCCCTAAATATTACACCTTCAGGGTCAAAGGTATTGTGCAGGGGCAGAGGATTACAATATTGGTTTATGGTGGAACCACCCACAACTTCATCGATGTTGCACTTGTCACCAGGAGACAAATCCTTATGGAGGATTTTAAGGGATTCAATGTGGTAGTAGCAGATGGGTACACCATGACATGTACTTAGAGGATCAAGGGATTGGAAGTAACATTGGGAAACTATACGTTGACCGATGAATTTTATATTGTGGATTTAGCAGATACTCATGTGGTGCTAGGAGTTCAATGATTGTACTCATTGAGAGATATCTGCATGAATTATAGGGACATTAGGATGGAGTTCTAGGAAAAGGGTGTACAATGAGTCATCCTGAGAGGTATGTCGACAGGTGCCCCCAGGATTGTGTCTAACCAACACATGGAGGCCCTTTTTAGACACATGGATGTGGCTTGTGCACTAGAGTGCTTGATCACCATGAAGAAGCCATTACAAGATCTCCAACATAACCCTGCAAATATCCAAGCATTACTTGGAAAGCATGAAAGAGTGTTCAAGCCATTGCCAGCAGAGAGACCACACGACAGAGGATTTGAGCATGTCATTGAGCTAGAAGAAGGGTCGAAGCTCGTGATCACCACCCCTTACAGGCATTCAAAGAGATTCAAGGACGAAATAGAGAAGGCCATAAAGGAATTGTTGGGGATGGGACATATTAGGCCTAACTCTAGTCCTTCCACTTCGTTGGTTGTACTAGTAAAGAAGAAAGATGACACTATGAGGATGTGCATAGACTACATGGAACTAAACAAGAAGACCATCAAAATACAATACCCAATACCCATGATTGATGAGTTGATCGACAAGTTGCATGGGGCAATGCACTTTTCAAAGGTTGATCTGGGATCAGGATACCACCATATTAGAGTTAGAGAGTAGGATATCCATAAAACAACATTCGGGTATCACTATGGGAACTACGAGTTTCTAGTCATGCCCTTCGGGTTGACTAACGCACCAACTACCTTTCAGTCATGCATGAACCATATATTCAACAAACAATTGAGGAAATTCTTACTGGTATTCTTTGATGATATTTTGATCTACATCAGAACGTGGGAGGAACATCTGAAGCATGTGGACGATATTCTCACCATTATGGAGGAAAGGTTGCTTTTTGCCAAAAAGGCAAAGTGTGAGTTTGGGTTGACAGAGATCCTCTATTTGGGGTATGTGATTTGTGTTGAGGGAGTAAAAGTGCATCAGGAGAAGATCTAGACCATCTTATACTAGCCCACCCCCAGGACACTCACGGATCTGCAAGGATTCTTCAGGATATGCAACTTTTATAGCTGCTTTGTGAAAGACTTTTCATAGTTGGTTACACCATTGACATACCTCACCAAGAAAGGGACATTCCAATGGTCAGAGAATGCATAGGTAACATCGACAAAATGAAGAGGGTGATGAGCACTTGCCCAGTATTAGTACTGCCATATTTAATGCAACCTTTTGTCTTGGAATGTGATGCATCTAGTGAAGGGATATGAGCAGTATTGATGCATAACCGACACCCGATAGATTTCGAGAGCATAAAGCTAAGGGATCCCGAGAAGCTCTATCTGATCTATGATAAGGAGATGTTGGCCATCATGCATGCATTGGCCAAATTCAGACAATACTTGGTACGAGGATGCTTTGTGGTTAGGATTGACCACAACAACTTGAGATATTTCTTGGAGCAACAAGACCTTAATGAGAGACAACATAAATGGGTGAGTAAGGTGCAGACATATGATTTTGACATTGAGTATGTAAAAGAGAAGAATAATATAGTTGTTAATGCCTTATCCAGGAGACCTGTAGCTGTCTCCATGACAAAGATCTCAACAAATTGGAAGTCCATTCTCTTGGTGGAATACTCCAAGAATAACTTTGCTTGTGAGCTAATGGAGGGAAATATTCATGATGACATGTACAGGGTAGTGGATGGCATCATCTACTGCAAATACAAGATCTATCTTGTCACTGAGTCCACACTCAAGGATAATATTTTGAGGGCAGTACATGACGCACCACTGGAAGGGCACCAAGGGTATCTAAAGACCTATAGGTAGGTGAGGGAGAGATTCTCATGGAAGGGTATCAAGGGGGATGTACTTCGTCATATGAGGGAATGCATGAATTTCTAGCAGAACAAGTTAGAGTTCACACATCCTGCAAGACTGTTTCAGCCATTGCCGATTCTGGAGCAGAAGTGGGATAACATTTCCATGGACTTCATCACAGGATTGCCAAAGATGCAGGGCAGGGACTGTATCTACGTGGTAGTGGAAAAAATGACTAAATATGTGCACTTTTTTTCCATTAATATGGAGTACAACACATCTTAGGTAGCAGATATATTCTTCAGGGAGGTGTTCAGACTCCATGGTCTTCCGAGAAACATAGTAAATGACCGTGATCACATGTTTCTCAGTGCGTTTTGGTAGGAGTTGTTTAGGTTATATGAGACAGAGTTGACACCTAGCACTAGCTATCACCCCCAGACAGATGGGCATATCAAAATAGCAAACAAATGGATCGAGGGGTACCTAAGGAACTACGTGTCAGGGAAACAATAGGCATGGATGAAGTGGTTTCATCTCAGGGATCATTGCTACGACACCACTCATCACATGTCCATCGAGATGAGCCAATTCAGTTCTTTGTATGGCTATGATGCTCCATCTTTTTTATATTTGGTGTTTGGAGAGAGTAGAGCTCCTAAGGCCAAAGACTAGTTGTAGGAAAGTGAGGACATCTTGAGAGTCTCGAAGAAGAATTTTCAGGCCGCTCAAAATCAACAGAAGATGTATGTTGATAAGCACAGGGTAGAACACAGCTTTGAGGTTGGAGATTTAATCTTTCTCAGGTTGCAACCTGTAGTGTCCCCAAGGCCGAGCCCCGTTACAGATCATGTAATATGCAAAAAAATTGTAATTATGTTCTATAGGCTGGTGAGCCAAGTTTTGAATAAGCTGTAGGCTTATGAGTTTTGTTAGGCCAGGGGAGCCTAAGTGTTGAAGGCC
>ML810406.1:142325-152453 GCA_009831015.1 Picea engelmannii
GCGGTCCTGTTTTTCTAACACAACAATCCAGAGGAGACTGATTGGGAGGATGGAGCCATGGTTTTAGAGCGCTTGGAAACTAAACTTTTGGGTGATCATGATGGTGATCATATTCCTGGAGCAAACATGCCACCCCATCCCACTAGCAGGTTTCCAGATGCAACAGTTTTATCTTTATCTTCACACCATCCAATGTTGCGTGGGGCCCATGTAGTTTCTAGTCGCGTTCCATGAACACTTCCACACTCCCACTCCTCTTCTCCATATATCACGTGAAAAGAAACTAGAAGTTTCTCGTGGCAAGAGGAAAACTTAGTGGATAGTACTTGCTACTGTATGTTAGATCTCTTTTTCTTTTTCATATTTAGAAGTAGTCTCTAGAACTTAGTACTTTGTCTTTATAATGGCTTATTTTGTAAACAATGAACATTATATGACAGTTTACCTTTGAGTTTGAACTATTGGCTAAATCTTAAAACTCTTTGGTAATGAATATGATGCTCTAGACTCTAGAGTCTATTTCATTTTGTGGTTGATGTTGTCTGTTACAATCTGTTGATGAAAAATTTTATATGATTGATGTTATATGTGTATTAAATGGTTGATGCTTTAATGATCATCACTAATCCAGTGGTTAAATGATCTAAAATCTATGTTTTCATGTTTTTTGCAATTGATTCGACATTCTGCATGTTTTTTATATATATGCACCAAAATATATTAAAATATGTATTATATAAAAAACACTCCTAAAACGCTCCCGCTCCCAAGAGTTTTTGAAAATTGTGCTTCTCGCTTCCACTCCCAACAAGATTGGTGGTAACTTTTAGTATACTGTTTCTTTAATTTGAAGTATGTCTAGAAGGACAAGCTACCTCTGCAATAACCAAGCTTTCCTAACAATGGGAAGGATAGAGTTAGTGCCTGATCTAAAACCAAAGCCTGAGAAAGAGCTAGAGCCACAAGATCCAATACCCATAGGTTCCAGGTTAATCCCTTAGGGGTTGAAAATAGGAAGCCAATTGATGGGACCATCAACTTAAAGAGGGGCAGTCTGATTTGTAATCAGATTAGAAGCAATTGTGAAAAAGGAAAAAGAAAGCCACACGGTGGAAAGGAGTGCATCTCATCTCTGCAAGGCATCCAACTATCCACTAGTGTAACGTCCTCCATCCAATGAGTAATAATCCCTGGGGTATAATGCCCAGCCTGTGGGATTCCAACCCATCTGTGTGCTAGCATGACCAAATCTGTCAAAAACAAGCTCATCCATCCATCATCCAAGGTCCTGAAGATGTGAGAGCCACTGTCTAAATGTGTCAAGTCACTAGGTGACTCACTACTCTACATCACACGTGCCATATCCTATAATAGAGGCACAACGTCCTAGGTGAAATCCTAGGGCGTCCTTCAAAGAACCATGTCAGGGGCATCTAGATGAAAACAGAGTATGAAATCAAGTAAAACCAATGTTCATAATATATACTAGTCCTTAAATCATGCAAAAAGTTGTTAGTTAAGATATAAGCCACATGGAAAATTCACATCAATATCCCCTTCAAATTTTACACTAGCTCGGGACTTTATTTAAGTTGGCAAGTTTGAATATGGGATGTCCTTCATCTAACCCTATTAGGTGTGCCAACCAAAACAGTGAAAGAAAAGACCCAAGTAGAGGAATATGTCCCGAAGGAAGTATTGAAAGAAAAGAACCCTTCAAGAGTAAGTGTGATAGTGCTATGGATTGAGGTTACTTCATGGCTTGTGGTGTCATTGAGTCCATTTCTATGAGCACCTTTGTGGAGGGTGCACTTGCTTGAGTTATCACTTTCTAAGAGCTACGTTTTTTCAAACCCCTTAATATTCTTTTTATTTGTCCTCTTATCATATTTGCAAGTCCCCTTTATAAGGTTTCAAGCTATAGCATCACTACTTTGGGACTGGGGCGAATGCGGAAAGGGTAGAGCTCAAGTTTGGACTGGATTTTGAGAGTCCTTTGCTATTCTTTCTTTCTTTCTTTAGCATTATTCTTTATTTTTCTTTTCCTTAGCAGCTGCAATCAACCTCTAGGCCTTCGACCCCTCTTCTAATGAGAGAATGGACCATGACCCATTACCGAAGTTTAGTACACTGTGACAAGCTCCAGGACTGGAAAGTGTTAAGTATGGCGAGGAAACAGAACATTGCCCTTGTGAGGGCTCCCCAGTAGTACCCCTTTTCCCTGGGCAGTGACAACACGGGACTAGGGCATAGATGTTGGCCACCAAGGTGAAACGAGGCAACAAACATAACTTCTTATCATCATAGTCGAGATCACTATCGTCAATGTGGGCCATGAGACATGATCTCCTCTAGTTACCCCTAGGCATGGGGGGGGGTAACAGTCCCATTGACCTACTTTTCAAGTCAGTTGTTGGACATAAATAAAATTATCTTATCTTCTCTATTAGCATATGGGTAAAGTTTTCCAATTTAGCCTTGCATGTTTGGGTGAAAATTGTGCTCTTTGTAACATGAAACTCCATAAGAAAATCCCCCCTTGCAAATGATCCTCTAGATTTTGAAATATTTACCTATGCTAAAGCTAGACCTCGAGAAATACTTGCTCCAACACCTAATATAGGAGTGCATCCAGTTCCCAACTCAGTTCTTGTCATACAACCACCGAACACCAAATTTCCCTCTTCCACTAGGGACTCGCCAACCTTTGATGTTAGAAGAGATTCAACTGGGAGCACATGGCTTCTCCCAAGATATCCAGCTTATGCCTCTTAGCTTAGCCCACTCTCCAGAAAATATCCTCATGCTCTACATCGGCCTTCATGATGGTTAATGAGGGTCCAAGCCCCTCTTCATATTCTAGTCTCTATTTCATTGACTAGTATTTAGTATTTACCTTTCGGGGTGACTTCCTTTGCACCTTTGTTTTCTCTAGGAGATGCCTTTGGTACTCTCACATGGTAATTTATTTTGTTTTCTCTAGGAAATGCCTTTGGTACTCCCACATTACCATTATTCTTTAATGTACTTTTGTTTCCTATTGACCTATTTATTCATATGTGGACATTAATATAATTGTTGTATCTCGTCTTTCTACCATACAAGATTGTGCAAAAATTCTAGGAATCCTCTTGAAAGTAAATCCTACACTACAAAGCCAAAACTTTTCATTGTAATGACTGCTAGAATACAGCCACCCATCTTCAACCTGTTTGAGGAAGAAGGGACCAAGTCTAGATAGAAAAGAAATTTGGTGAAAGACCTTGATCAAGAAGATTTTCAAAAAGTACAAAGAAGAAAGAAGAAACCAACATGGCTAAGAGAAGACCTTCAAAGTTTCAAAAGCAACCAAAGATTATCATGTTTAAAATCTTGAGGAAAAGAGCTTAGCACTGGCTGCGTTTAAGTCTTTAAATTTGGATATCAAGATGTTTAAAGAACCTTGTTTAAAGAGAAAACAAGAGCACAATGGTTCATTCAAAGCACTTGAGCAAAGATATAACAAAATAAAATCATAGGTGTCTGGAAAGGAGAATGGTATTTCTTTGTCAACAGCTTTTATCCTCATCAAAAAAATGGGAAAGAAGCAGTTCTTTTGAAATCTGAGATAATAAATTTGAAAAGAATTACAGTCAGTCAAAACATATGGTTGAAGAGAAGCATGCATTGTGTCCATTATTAATATAAGTGAAGATAGTTTGGAGAAGCATGTACCTGGTCCATTAGTAGCATAAGTGTAAGATAGTTGGCTTCAGTATATTTAACTACTCATGGAGCAGTCTTTTGCATCTAAGTATTCCTATCATATAGATATGGAGGTAGTAGATAAAATTTTGCAATTAAAACAAAAGGAAAACACTGAAAATATAATACAGGTTGGTTTCTAGTCTCTTGTTGCAATATTACCGCTAAAAAGAGGGTCATTAACCTCCCAAATAGCTTTCAAGAGAAGAAACATGACCAATATTCAATTGTTGTTGACCTTGGAGAATGCAAAAGCATCAATTCCTTGACAGTGTAAGTTACAATCCCATACTTGTATTAGGAGTTTGCTCATTTTGATATTATCCACACTATTGCATTTTAAAATACACAAGGCATCTATAAGGCAATGTTATAAGCACGTGTAAAACAATTGTGTCACATGTTCATTTTGAAATTCAAATTAGGAGCACAACAGTCTGAAATCTATGTTATAGTTTATAGACAAGTAGCTATGCATGGATGTCTGCCAGGATTTCACAAATTAGTAAGAGCAGGATAGTGGGATATTAGACACAATTTTTTTATTCTAAAGGTTGGTAAAGCGTGCTTCAGCCAGAAACACCCACTACTCTAAATGTAAGTAAACTTCTGAATATATATACATCTAGCTATGCATTTACATTCAGAAGTTCTGCATTACTTTTTGGTCAAGCATGGGTACGTAAGAGAAAGCATTGACACCTATTTTATGGTATATTTATCATTTTATATTTGGAAATTCTGCACCATTTTTATCATCAAACGTGGGATAACAGAGACAATGAACACTTATTTTATAGTACATTCTAATTTCCAACGTTTGCTATGTTAAAAGAGAACAATACACCTTCACAGTTTTGACTCTTAACAATTATAAGCTATGCAGTACTTCACAATGGTATGACAGGAAATTCAGTTATCAATGTTGTTAACTTGTTTAGCACCTCTTTGTAAAAATGAAGGTTTTAGAGTAGAAATATTCAGTTTAATGGTTTTTAGATTCTTATAGAAGAATTGAAACTAGTTCAGATTTAGGTTCCTAAGAGTGGTGTCCCACAAAAAGGATTTTTGGTTGTGGTAAAAGAATGCTGTACCTTGGTACCAAAAAAATTGCAGAAATCTTAGACAGATACACAAAACAGGATACTAAGAACAAACTGCAGAAATGGCAGGAACAATGATCAAAATACTTTGTCAGCCAGTACTGTGTTGTTGTCTTTCATAAAACTGAGCCTGTAATGCAAGATAACTTTATATCTGTGCGTGGACTTTGTCTGGCATATCAATAATAACACCTCTAACTTAAGTTGGACCAATCTAAAATTGAAAAATCCCCTGGAGTATTCAAGATGCTATATTTGGCATTGTACCCATGTAACATGAGGAAAAGAAAAGGTTAAGACCTGCAGAAAAGATCACGTTTCAAGTTTGACTAGTTAAACATTGAAACATCACCTGGAGCTTTCCAAGATGCCACGTTCCACAAATACAGACAACTTCAAGCATCTTATCATGCATGGCCTGTGGATTAAAGTCATCCTCACGATCCTCTTCATTCTGCCACAAATCTACTCCTCCCATGTAGCTCCCAATGTTCGTTACAAGGACACCTTCTGTATCCTGCAACATTACAAAATATACTTCAAATCAAAACTCTATATGTACATGACTTCAGATGGATAAGTTATAGATGGCTTAGCACCCACCTCAGGAACTTCAATATCCACACCATCCACTTCTAGTCGAATATGCCAAGGCAAATCAGCACATGTTCTATCCATAATGTCCTTGGCACCTTCTTTTGCATACAAAAGTTTATTCAGAAACTGCAGAATAATACAGATGGAAAACATTGATTAAACCTTATTCATTCACATTTTGTAACAATGGCAATCACAAGCAAAACAAATTATTTGTCTAAGAAAAGCAGTAATATAATATTATGGCAGTTATATAACTGACAACTTGGAAGAATTCCCAAATTACTCAATAACACAAACAATCTCTTATCTTGCAATAAATCACCAAAACAGAAAACATGCCATGACCATTATCTCTTTTGAAGTCATGCATTAACATTTGTATGATACCACCAATTCAAAGCAGTCTTTTACAAATCAGGCATGAGGAAGGCCTGCTGTTGATGTTTCAACTTTCTATAAAGGAAGTCAAAATCTAAGGTCATTTGGAGAAGATCAGCTATCTCTTTTGAAATCATGTATTAACATTTGTATGATACCACCAATTCAAAGCAATCTTTTACAAAACAGGCATGAGGAAGGCCTGCTGTTGATGTTTCTATAAAGGAAGTCAAAATCTAAGGTCATTTGGGGAAGACCCAACTTGCATGTTATACTTGCCAAGATGACATAATAACAAAATGTTAATCAACACCATTAACGTGCCTCTGGTAGACTCAAAAATCAATAGAATAAACATTTAAATATGACCACAAAATAAAATAAATCCCCAATTATCAAATGGCACCATAGTGCATAAGAAGCATATAAAAATGTGCCATTATTGAACAGGCCATTTTGGACACCAATAACATGAGTGTTTGTCTACTTTCAGATGCCCTGCTCTAGATCAGCATTGAGTGGCATAATTTTTTAGAGACCATTGACTCAAATTTCAATAGAAGCAGAAAAATAACAAGAACACACAAAACCTGACCTGAGGACATGACTGATGGAATAACGAAGAAAGTCTTGGACATTTAACATCTGAATGAACATTCTAAGATAAAAATCAGTCTCCAATAGTTATGCATATTAAGTCATGCTCAATTCAATGACTATAGAAAATCATTTTCACTCGCCTGCATATAAAATGCACATCAAGGCTGTAATTAACTAATAACAAAACAGATAAATCTCGAAAGCTTTTTGAGACTGCTGCTTGAATATTTGACATAATTCCTTAAAGAAAGCACCTGGACCTCACAAGTAACCTGCATGGTTTCAACAACATAAAATGTTAACATCCATCAAACTATTTGCTTTTACACTTTAAACAAGCATTACCTGGTTATAAAACTTCTCGGGGCTTTCTTCTCTAAGGATATGAATGTCTAAAGCAACCTTTGCATCGCATCCAATTCCTGTTAAAAGGAAGAAAATATTTATACTCTACTTTAGGAAAATGGATAAATTCGATTGACAAAAAATGTAAACAGAACAAAAGCATACCAAGATAATTGTTCAAAAATTTCACCGTTTGGCCACTGTTCTGATAATCTTTCATGGGTTCCAATGATTGATCACCATTCTGAATCTGCTCTGATCTTTGCCCACTTATTGTGACTCGCCAGCGATCAAGCATAGTAACTGCTGCATGATCAATATGATACAGAAGCATACTTAAGCCCCCTTGTCTCTCTACTGCACCAAAGCCTCCTCCCCATGACAAAACCCTAGCTAAATCATTTCCTGTCCCAATAGGGAGTATGGCAACAGGTGGGGGGGATTCATAATTGTGTTTCTCAATAGCATCTAGCACCCAACCCACAGTACCATCACCACCACAAACAAGAACTCTGAAGTGTGGCACTTGGTCAAACAAGGCCAAACCCATCTCAGGTCCCTGTATAGAGCTCAGCTCAAACACCTGGTGGTAACAATAAAACCAATAACAATGTTTACAAACGTTATAACTTATATATAAAAGATCACTTTCATGCTCAAAATCTTTATAACGGTCACTTTGCAAAAAGCCTCGCTCATTTTGGCCTAATACATTTAATAATATGCATACCCAATAACATGCACTAGAAAATGTCAAACTATCATAAGTCAAGATGCTTTGAGGTACATGTTGTTGGAGAGAGAATAAGAAATTATATTAGTGACCACAGACAATACAAATCTGTCAGCAAGAGAATATGTAAAAACAGGAAAAGAGATGAGCAAATGCATAAGGCATTTCTAACCTGTCTTGGACTACAACATCATAAGATAATGAAGAATATGCAGAGCAAAATTACTTACATAAGCTCTATTAGAGAAAGGACATTGTATGATGAGGTGTCCTGCTATAAAACTGGTCTAGCACATCAGCTATGAACAGAGGAATTCAACAGCTCCAGGCCTTCGGGGACTCACTCTTGGTTATCAAGTGGATGAATAACCAGCTTGATGTACAGAATATTACACTTCTTTCACTTGCAGCTCAACTCAAGGAGAACTCGAAACAATTTGTTAAGATCTCCTTTGCACATGTTTATCGTGAATTGAACACCATTGCTGATGCTTTGTCAAAAGCAGGTTTAGCTTTACCAGTTGGTCAACTCCCACTGGAGGAGTATTGATGGAATTTCCACAGAACTCAGGCAGCCTGTTTAGTTTATCTTTTCTTCTGATGCTATTACCTCCACTGTATCTGGTCTTTAGACTAATTTTTTATTTTCTGGAAGACTAATATGTTATTCTGAGGACATTAGAGGACATTTATATGTGTAAGTGTTTGTTTGAGGAAGTCTAGACAGATATCAGTAGTCCTTTTTTGGTCAGCGTAACTTGAATTGCCAAGTTTTTGATATATAGACTGCATGGGACAATTCTATGTTTAATCCCAGTCATATGTAATGTGCCTTGAGCACCTGAAATTGGTTGTTTTCAAGCTCACACAAGTGAAGGTCACATTGCTTTATCGGCACAGCAGGTTAAGAAACCTCCCAATCTTATTAATTGCTATTTTCCATAGTGCAACTATCAATCGAAATCCCCTTCCGTACCCAAAGATCTCCCTACCATGCAACCAATCGATATTTCAGGAACGAATCTTTCGAATTATATCCCAATGCGTCGATTTTGCGGCATACTTCCCGTACTTATTAAGTCCCATATTGATAAGGTTCTTTCTTTCGGATCCCTGAGTAAATAAATATTTTACATGGATTTGGCTTCTCTTTGTTTATTCTGCCCTCCAAAGATTCTAAAGTCAATTCTCTCAATTCTTCGAGAGCCTAATTACGTATATGAGAAAGAGTCATTCAATACAGTGTTTTTTATTCTCTGCTGGAATAAAGAATGCATTTTTTTCCTTGGAAAAAAAAAGCTGGTCTAGCACAAACCTGCAATAAATAATTGGCCTCAGTTCTTTTTCCCGTCATTATAGACTCCATCTATAAATTTTGTCATCAAACACAAATAAAATGGCCTCATATCATTTCCTTAATGCTATTTAACTTATGTTAGTGAACCATAATTACAAATACCACTATATTACTTTATATTGCTTTAGCAATATTTCATTATGCTGTATTATTTTTATAAGCGGATGCAAAGTTTACAAAAGCTGACTTTTACAAAAGGGAAGGCAGGCAGGCAGGCACAGTTGCAACTCTCTTCTAACTATGGAAATATATGTACATATGCATGACCATAAAACAAGGTCAGGCATGTAAAGTTAACAAGATGTAAAGCAAGGTTTGTCCTTATAAAACTAGATCAGTCAATGAGAAACAATCTGGCTAGTGTGACCTACTAAGTCTCTTGAGCCATGTGGCCTGTTGACCGCCTCTCCAACATAGGTGGTCAACTCCATGTGCCATGAAGAGATGCATCATCAAATGCTCATCTGTCGAAGACTTTTGGTTCTACAGGGCATTTTGGCCCCAGCACTTCTTTTTGTAACTGGAATTTCCGCACCCCTGCATGGGTCAATAATGTAATAGGTCTACATGGATCATGTCTAGGTCAGTTACCTTGGGATCGGGTCACTGGGAGAGTTCCTTTCACCGAGAGTTTTTTATCCTCAAATTATCAATTGGGCTTTTCAGCCTTATTGATTTCCCTTGAGTTTTTCCCTCACACTTGCAATAATTCCTCCAAAGTGGTGAAAGGCGTTCCAGTGGGCTTATATTCTGGTAACTATTGTTAGGAATCATTGTAAATGACCATGCAAGACATCTTAGAGAGTCTCGCAGAATTCCATCAAGCCTAGAATAGTTTTTTTTAATTAATTAATTTTTAATTAAATTTCCCTAAGTTTGGAGGTTTAATTAATTAATTATTTTTGAGCAAAAATTGTAAAAACTAGATCCTTGGACTTTTGATAGGGGTATTTGTGCTCAAAAGAAATGGAATGAGACCCCCTACATCCATGGACCAAGTTTCAGCTCAGTCGGACAACTTTTGCTATGGGTTTGTCCACCCGGAGTGTCAGTCAGTCAAAAACAGCTATTTTAATTACTAAAGTCCAAACATAGCAAAAATGTAATTTTGTAATAATGAGTTAGAGGATGATGTAAGGGTGGAAAAAGATAAGAGAGGTTTCCTAGCCTAAACCTACCCACCCAACTTGTTCTAACCTTTTTTCTAAACCCCTCACCCCTCACTCACTCAACCCTCACGCCCCCTAGGGAAAGTGACACCCCCCTAG
>ML810406.1:172824-194109 GCA_009831015.1 Picea engelmannii
TGCGACCGCACAAGAGCGTGGTTTTGTAGGCTTCAAGACGGATGCATGCCTTGCCACAATTTTGGTTAAGGCTTTGATAGACCCAACTTAGTAATGCATTTATATGGTTGGACAATCAATCACTTTACCTCTCTTTTGGTTATTGCCTCATGTGACTCTCGACCACAATTTGGGTGTGCTTGTCTAATGTAGCGATGAGGGAGCTCACCTCGGGTTCAAGAGCATTGTTGGATGAGATGAGTGAAATATGTTGTGTATTCTTGGTGAGGCGTAGTAGTTGGTTAAATGTTGTTGGTTTTTTGTGAGACGTAGTTTAGTGATTTGATTTGTCTTTGAGCTACTAGTTCAAACTTGACCAACTAGTGATATGCGGACTTGGGCAAGAAAAATGGAAAAAAAAGTATTATTTAAGCCCATCAAAGGTGGTATTAGAGTAGGCTCTGATAACAGTTTTGTTGAAGTTTTCCATTTGAAATGCGGTGTTGGGGCAATTTGTTCTCAACAACCAGGGACAAAGATGTGGCATTGGTCATCGTAGGTCAACTAGCATAATTGTTGGGCTAAGTCGTGTTGTGGAGAAGGTGTTGATGAATAAGGGTTGTGGGTAGACATGATGCATGGACACAATGTTGGAATTGATGTACAATGTCAATAGTGATGGATAAATGATGCAATGGTTGTAGCACACAATTGGAGTTGAGTTAGATGGAGCAGTGTGTCGTTCAAGGAAAGCGAATTTATGAAAGTTGTATGGCTAGGCTTTGGTCTTGGTGAAGAAGTAACTTGGCTTAGATAGATTGTTATTGACTTGTAGGATACAATGTATACATATTAGATTAGCTAAGACATGTTAAAGTGCAAGTTCGGTTTGAACAACATTAAGTTGAGCCAAGCACAAGAAAATGTGATGGAGATGAGCAAATCCAAAGGAGAAATGGAGTGTGGTGAATTCATCTAGTTGGATGGATGGAAGTGGCCAAAGAGATAAGGCCAATAAAAGTGACAAAATTGGATGATGATATGGCTCAAGGACACCAAGATATACTAAGTTAAGACAAAAAAAAAATTGGAAAGAAGTTCCTTGGAGATGTGTGGAGCACGACTAGGTTGAACAAGTCAATAGAAAGTGTGGATCTAAACATTTTGCACTAATAAAACTGGTATGGAAAGTTGGTTGAGTTAAATGGACACTTGTCACTCTCGAGCACATTGGTATAGGATGAATTGTTTGAATAGTCCGAATGACTCAAATATTTTCCATGGTGTTTTGAGGATATGTCAATAGTTTAGAAAAGTGTTGCAATGGATGGATTGATGGGTAAGTCAATTTAAGGTTATGTTATGGAAGAATGGCGATGGAATAGTGCATGGTGATGAACTTGGATGGACCAATGGACATATCCATTCAAACTTGTGTTATCTAGATGTGCCAATAGAAAGGCATGTTGATGAACTTAGGTTGGTATAACATAGTAGACATACCTAGTTTGGATGGAACATGGGAAGTGTGCATCCCCGTGGCTTAGACATTGGGATTGAACTAATCACTAAAGTCAATTTGGGCATGATGGCAGTCGATGCATCGATCATGGATAGTTCAATGAAACAGAGGGATGTGTAGGTTGAAGTTGGTGCTAAATAATTTGCCTTTGGTTGAGGCAAGGTCCTCGAGGAAGCCTCTCAACATTATGGTGGCTTTGTGTACATAAGACAACCAAAACAAATGAAGGTAGCAAACAAAGATGATAGATGATGATCAAACAAATTGGGACCAAGCAGAGGTTTCACCAAGGGTCGTGAATGAAATAGTGGGGGAAGCACATAAGGGTTGTTCTCGCCAAAAGGAACCAATTAGCAAAAGTTGCATATTGGATGAGTTGGTCGAATGGAACTAGCCAACTCTGTGAACATTTATGGACAAGTTGAATATAACTTAGATGAGTGTGTAGATAAATATTTTTTATAGGCAGAGCTTAGGACCACACAAGACAGTTGTTTTGTGGACCTTGTGATGCATGCTTAGCCTTGCCATGGTTTTGGCTTAGGAAAAATGGCCTTGATTTGAGGATGCATGGGGTATGGTCAAACGATGGACCAAGCAATGTGCCTTTGGATATTGTCTTAGGTGACTCTATGCAACAACTTGGGCATACTCACCTAACATGTAAGCCAAGGAAGATTGTCTTGGGTATAAGAGCTTTGTTAGACTAAATGAGTGGAATGTGTTGTGGATGAGGCTAGTGGATTACTTTGAGATATGCTTTATGGAAACATATGGTTGGATGACTTTCCATAGCACACTCTATGGAGTCGGCTTCAAGTTGTTAGGCCATTTGAGGCAAGTCAAGGTTTGTCTTGGGGGAAACCATTCACTTCAAATAAATCGAGACCACCCAATTTGATCCAGATTGGATCATTATATTGTTCGTCATCTATCTTGATTCTTTCAAAGTGGAAAAAATGGGAGGAATAGGCTTGTAGGGCCATTTTAGTGGCAGGTCCTAGTTTGGAAAATTGGGGTCTAGAATCTTTTGAGGCATCAAATGACATTTTTGGGGGTTAAAACTTTCCCGACATAGCTCGGACCCCATGACGCTATTCCACACATCGAGACCTTTCCAATGGTACAAAAATCATGTCAATCGAAGCTCGTATCCAAAAGTTATGCCTCCCGCAAGTTGACCTACTGTGTTGACCACCATGGTACGAGAGGATGCCATGTCAACCCATGTTACTCATGCATATGGTGATAGCCACGTATGTAATTTCAAGAAGTTTCTAGAAGGTTCGAAACCCTATCACAATTGAGGGTTGAGGAAGTCAAAAACCTACCCCTAGATGGCTATCGGGCTATGTTAAAAATCGGGTCATTAGGAGGAGAAAGGGTTCCATTCATTTGCATTGTATCTTGTTCCATAGCTGAGCAAAACATCTGAGAGTGGTATTTTGTGAGCATAAAAAGGGAGGAGAGATTTTGTAGCAGCCATACAAGCCACAAGTCAAAGGCAGCTCCACAAAGAGTGCCTCTTTCATTGTACTTGCATCATTTCTATACTAGAGAAAAGAGAGCAGAACAACCTAACCTTATAGCTAGGTTTTCTCCCATATTGGGTTTCCCAGGTCATATCTTGTGTTTATTTGTGAATGGTGTGAATGTATTTTACTATTCTCTATTTTCCGCATTTTATCTATTTCATACATAAGCAGAAAAATCAATAACTAAATATTATGGAAATCTAAAGGAAAAATAACCTTAATAATAAAGATTTCAATTATTTATCATATATGTTGTGATGAACGGTTCCAATGGAATATCCATGGCAGTTTACAGATCATATTGGCATCAAAACAAGTTTTTATTTTGGGTATTTGTGGGAAGTTGTAGGATCTAGGAATCGACTTAAAGAGTAGTCGCAGAAACCCTAGCCATGGTAGATGAGTCTATTCATAATAACCCTTGAGATCCAGCAGAAAAGAGATTTGAGCGGTTGGAAGTGCAAGTTGTCGACATTAGTTGCAATATGAACCTCCTCATGGTGTAATGTCCCCAAATAGGCTAGGTGGGAATATTATGTTTTCTGTCCCAAAATTGTTATTTCTTCTTATGTGAATGTGCCAAACAATTGTATAATGGTGTTGTAAACTTCTTACAAACAATTTGCTCAAATAGGAATATTGTCAAACATATTGCATGCATCCATTACAAACAAAATAGAGCAGATAACCATGGCATCTTATTATGGATGGAAACTCCCAAAATCAATACAATGATATCTAATGGTTGTAATAATAGCTGCAGAATACCCCTAAGCACACAAATCTAATGGCTACCAGGAAGTTGCACAATCTACTACAGAAACAATGCAAGAAAACCTGGAATGATGTCAATTTGTGATGTCCACTGATCCAAGGCTCTCTAATCCCTACACTGCTCTGCTCCAGTAATATATGTTCTACAAGCGACCCTCCAAACTCTCTTGAAACCCTCACAAACCTGATCCGACGAACTGTTGCAATCCCTAATTTGCAGAGGTCCTTGCAGGACGACTACGGGACGTCTAACGGGGCCTCACGAGACAAATCGTGCTCAACCCGCCGGGGTGTCTCCTTCCCCAGTGACACGAAACCCTCCTAGAACCTACAGATATGACGATCGGCCTCCTTCAGAAAAATGCTGCAAATACCCAGTGCAAGACGATATGCCTCCAAAACTCTCTCTCGGATGAAACCAAACACCACAATGAACTCAAATGAGGACTCTGGATGAATCCTCCTCTTTTTCTAGCGAGGGTGGATATTGCACCATCGAAACTAAGCTGAGATGGAAGGGTTTTGATAAACTCTAACAAAACAATGGCTCCAAGAGCACTCCAAAATGAGAGATCAAATCATAATGCTAAAGAGAAGGGTTACCCCTCTATTTATCCTTCCTTTGATCCTTCTAGATCTTTCCCCTTTTTGACCAAATCAAACCTTCACTTTATTTTCCCTCCAATTCCATTTAAATATAATTATTTATCTTATTTAATGTCACTTTTAAGATTTGTCATTCTTTTAACCTAGTGACACCAAATAAACCTCCTTGACTCCCTTTTTCCTTGTTGACTATATCCCACGAGAGTCGTATAAGATATTGAGTCATCCTTTGTCACCATCAATTGGAAGGGGACATAATTACAGTCCTCCCTTCCCAAGATTGTCTATCCTCAAGCAACTCTAGATCAGGGTGTCGTAAAATCTACTCTCCTTCCTAGGTAACATATTGCGGGCAATCCTCTCAATACAACTAAGTACTCTCGAATGATCCTACTCCTTATCCTTCGTTCCCTGACATCAACAATTCTCTCGGGAGCTAGGACCAACTGCCCTTCCTCATATAGTGGAGGAAGATCTGTCGAAGCACTAACTTGTTGTCTCAATGCCTTCTTGAGGCAAGATACATGGAATGTGTTGTGGATCATGCTACCCTTTGGTAGCTCCAGTTCGTATGTTACTTCCCCAACTCTCCTGATCACTTTGTAGGGTCCATAAAAGTGGGGCTTTAGCTTCTCTTCACCACTCTTCTTCAACGACAATTGTATGTAAGGTTGCAACCTGAGAAAGACTAAATCTCCAACCTCAAAGCTGCGTTCTACCCTGTGCTTATCAGCATATATCTTCTGTTGATTTTGAGCAGCCTGAAAATTTGTCTTCGAGACTCTCAAGATGTCCTAACTTTCCTGCAACCAGTATTTGGCCTTAGGAGCTCTACTCTCTCCAAACACCAAATATAAAAAAGATGGAGCATCATAGCCATACAAAGACCTGAATTGGCTCATCCCGATGGACATGTGATGAGTGGTGTCATAGCAATGCTCCCTGAGATGAAACCACTTTATCCATGCTCGTTGTTTCCCTGACACATAGTTCCTCAGGTACCCCTTGATCCATTTGTTTACTATTTTGATATGCCCATCTGTCTGTGGGTGATAGCTAGTACTAGGTGTCAACTCTGTCTCAGATAACCTAAACAACTCCTACCAAAACACACTGAGAAACATGTGATCACAATCATTTACTATGTTTCTCGGAAGACCGTGGAGTCTGAACACCTCCCTAAAGAATATATCTGCTACCTGAGATGTGTTGTACTCCATATTAATGGCAAAAAAGTTCACATATTTAGTCATTTTTTCCACTACCACGTAGATACAGTCCCTACCCTGCACCTTTGGCAATCCTGTGATGAAGTCCATGGAAATGTTATCCCACTTATGCTCCGGAATCGGCAATGGTTGAAACAATCTTGCAGGATGTGTGAACTCTAACTTGTTCTACTGGAAATTCATGCACTCCCTCTATGACGAAGTACATCCCCCTTGATACCCTTCCATGATAATCTCTCCCTCACCTGCCTATAGGTCTTTAGATACCCTTGGTGCCCTTCCAGTGGTGCGTCATGTACTGCCCTCAAAATATTATCCTTGAGTGTGGACTCAGTGACAAGATAGATCTTGTATTTGCAGTAGATGATGCCATCCACTACCCTGTACATGTCATCATGAATATTTCCCTCCATTAGCTCACAAGCAAAGTTATTCTTGGAGTATTCCACCAAGAGAATGGACTTCCAATTTGTTGAGATCTTTGTCATGGAGACAGCTACAGGTCTCCTGGATAAGGCATTAACAACTATATTATTCTTCTCTTTTACATACTCAATGTCAAAATCATATGTCTGCACCTTACTCACCCATTTATGTTGTCTCTCATTAAGGTCTTGTTGCTCCAAGAAATATCTCAAGTTGTTGTGGTCAATCCTAACCACAAAGCATCCTCGTACCAAGTATTGTCTGAATTTGGCCAATGCATGCATGATGGCCAACATCTCCTTATCATAGATCAGATAGAGCTTCTCGGGATCCCTTAGCTTTATGCTCTCGAAATCTATCGGGTGTCGGTTATGCATCAATACTGCTCATATCCCTTCACTAGATGCATCACATTCCAAGACAAAAGGTTGCATTAAATATGGCAGTACTAATACTGGGCAAGTGCTCATCACCCTCTTCATTTTGTCGATGTTACCTATGCATTCTCTGACCATTGGAATGTCCCTTTCTTGGTGAGGTATGTCAATGGTGTAACCAACTATGAAAAGTCTTTCACAAAGCAGCTATAAAAGTTGCATATCCTGAAGAATCCTTGCAGATCCGTGAGTGTCCTGGGGGTGGGCTAGTATAAGATGGTCTAGATCTTCTCCTGATGCACTTTTACTCCCTCAACACAAATCACATACCCCAAATAGAGGATCTCTGTCAACCCAAACTCACACTTTGCCTTTTTGGCAAAAAGCAACCTTTCCTCCATAATGGTGAGAATATCGTCCACATGCTTCAGATGTTCCTCCCACGTTCTGATGTAGATCAAAATATCATCAAAGAATACCAGTAAGAATTTCCTCAATTGTTTGTTGAATATATGGTTCATGCATGACTGAAAGGTAGTTGGTGCGTTAGTCAACCCGAAGGGCATGACTAGAAACTCGTAGTTCCCATAGTGATACCCGAATGTTGTTTTATGGATATCCTACTCTCTAACTCTAATATGGTGGTATCCTGATCCCAGATCAACCTTTGAAAAGTGCATTGCCCCATGCAACTTGTCGATCAACTCATCAATCATGGGTATTGGGTATTGTATTTTGATGGTCTTCTTGTTTAGTTCCATGTAGTCTATGCACATCCTCATAGTGTCATCTTTCTTCTTTACTAGTACAACCAACGAAGTGGAAGGACTAGAGTTAGGCCTAATATGTCCCATCCCCAACAATTCCTTTATGGCCTTCTCTATTTCGTCCTTGAATCTCTTTGAATGCCTGTAAGGGGTGGTGATCACGAGCTTCGACCCTTCTTCTAGCTCAATGACATGCTCAAATCCTCTGTCGTGTGGTCTCTCTGCTGGCAATGGCTTGAACACTCTTTCATGCTTTCCAAGTAATGCTTGGATATTTGCAGGGTTATGTTGGAGATCTTGTAATGGCTTCTTCATGGTGATCAAGCACTCTAGTGCACAAGCCACATCCATGTGTCTAAAAAGGGCCTCCATGTGTTGGTTAGACACAATCCTGGGGGCACCTGTCGACATACCTCTCAGGATGACTCATTGTACACCCTTTTCCTAGAACTCCATCCTAATGTCCCTATAATTCATGCAGATATCTCTCAATGAGTACAATCATTGAACTCCTAGCACCACATGAGTATCTGCTAAATCCACAATATAAAATTCATCGGTCAACGTATAGTTTCCCAATGTTACTTCCAATCCCTTGATCCTCTAAGTACATGTCATGGTGTACCCATCTGCTACTACCACATTGAATCCCTTAAAATCCTCCATAAGGATTTGTCTCCTGGTGACAAGTGCAACATCGATGAAGTTGTGGGTGGTTCCACCATAAACCAATATTGTAATCCTCTGCCCCTGCACAATACCTTTGACCCTGAAGGTGTAATATTTAGGGACTCATGAAAGTGTGGTTATGGTCACTCCCTTGGGGCTATCTTGTAATGGTGCATGTTCTATAGCATGTGATGGCTCATCATTGTCCTATCCAATACCCTCATCATCATCGTCATCCTCATTTCAATATAATGGACTTTACCTTTTCCCATACGTCGATGACCCGGTTCCCATGGCTCCTTGCAACTGTAGCAAAGCTTCTTCCTTCTTAGTTCTCTCCGAGTCTCCTGATCCATCCTGTCATTCCATGTCCATGACTTCTCGAGAAATTTTGTCTCCTTACCCCCTTAAGGAGTGAAGGGTTTTGTTGGTACCTTCTTGGAAACTACGTCCCTCATGTCCTGGGTTCTCATGATGGCCTCTTGCAATGTGGTTGGCCTAAAGGCATTCACCCATCCTCTCAGGGGTTCAACTAGAGCCTCTATGATTAACATCACCAACCTTTGTTGAGAAATATATGTTGCCATGACTTCCATCCTTTGAAAAATCATGATGTATGCTTCTAGTGTACTTGTCTGTCTCAATTGTGCCAACTCCCTGAAGTGTATCGCAGGGTCCTTCTTTTCGAACCTGTCCATCAAACATTGAGTGAATTCCACATATGAAGTGATGTTGGCGTGCCCTAATGTCACCAGCCTATGATACAACCATTCGTGAGATTCTCCTTCCAAGTGAAGGGTGGCATACTTAATTTCTTCTTCCTCGATCATTGGGTTAAGTTGGATGTAAGTGTCCAACTTATGTACCCATGCTATGGCTGTGCTCTTGGTAGACCCATCGAAGGGTGGGATAGTCAACCTTCCCACCTTGCGCATGAGGTCAAATTTTTGTTGGCTTTGCGCTCCTTTGTTCCACTCCCTAGGTCTATACTTTTATTTGAGGATGCAAAATTCATTATAGGAAACTTTCTCACAGATATCTTCATCTATCGTCTCATACTCCATGTATGTTGTGTTAATATCAAACCCCTGATCTAGTTTATCATGTGCTCTTGTAGGCTTCCCTGTCAAGAAATGTGGTAATAAGGGCCTAGGGATCCTTAGGCTCCTGCTCTGAGCTGGGGTATGGTTATTGCTACTCTTTGTGTGTATCATGTTGCCCCAATGGGATCCACTGAGTCCACCTTGACCTGCACCATCTGTATTCCCAGGTGGTCCCACCAACTATGTGAGCACCTCAAGGGTATGTTGTCAGAACCTCGTTGTCTCTGCATGCCTTTGGGATGCCTCATTTTGTCCCTTGACCAGATATTTTAATATTTGGATCATAGTCCCTTCAGGATTGTCTCCCATACTTCCCTCATGCTCTTATTCTATTAGGTTTTCTCTCGTTTTTCTTTTCGGTGACTCTCAAGAGGATTTTCCTCCACGCCCATTTCTCTTAGGCATCAATGTAGTCACAAGCTGGCAAAACCACCAGCTCTGATACCACTATAATGTCCCTAAATAGGCTAGGTGGGAATATTATGTTTTATGTCCCAAAATTGTTATTTCTTCTTATCTGAATGTGCCAAACAATTGTATAATGGTGTTGTAAACTTCAAACATATTGCATGCATCCATTACACAGAAAATAGCGCAGACAATTATGGCATCTTATTATGGATAGAAACTCCCAAAATCAATACAATGATATCTAATGGTTGTAATAACAACTGCAGAATACTCCTAAGCACACAAATCTAATGGATTCCTGGTAGCTGGAGAATACTCCTAAGCACACAAATCTAATGGTTGTCAGGCAGCTACACAATCTACTACATAAACAATGCAAGAAAACATGGAATGATGCCAATTTTTTATGTCCATTGATCCAAGTCTCTCCAATCCCTACATGGATCTTCTCTAGTAATATTTGTTGTACAAGCAGCCCTCCAAACTCTTCTGAAAACCTAGCAAACCTGATCTAGTGAATTGTTGCAATCTCTGATTTGTAGAGGTCCTCAATGGACATCTAGCAGGGCCTTGCCGGATAACTCGCGGGGGTGTCTCCTTCCCCAATTACGTGAAACCCTCCTAGAAATTATATATCTAACGATCGGCCTCCTTCAGAAAAATGCCACAAATACCTTGTGCAAGCCGATATGCCTCCAAAACTCTCTCCTAGATGAAACTAAACACCACAACGAACGCAAATGAGAACTCCAGATGAATCCTCCTCTTTGTCTAGCTAGGGTGGATATTGCACCACCAAAACTAAACTGAGATGGAAGGGTTTTGCTAAACCCTAATGAAACAATGGCTCCAAGAGAACTCCAAAATGAGAGATCAAATCATAATGCTAAAGAGAAGGGTTACCCCTCTATTTATCCTTCCTTCAGTCCTTCTAGATCTTTCCCCTTTTTGACCAAACCAAACCTTCACTTTATTTTCCCTCCATTTCCATTTAAATATAATTATTTATTTTATTTAATGTCACTTTTAGGATTTGTCATTATTTTAACCTAGTGACACCAAATAAACCTCCTTCACTTCCTTTTTCCTTGTTCACTATAGCCTACAGGAGTTGTATAAGCTATTGAGTCATCCTCCATCACAATCAATTAGAAGGGGACATTACACATGGTGCCTCTAGCAAGCAAGCTCAAATCGTTCGGAGATGATGGAGGCGCTTACTCAAAGATCGGATTGGAGGGGAAATTGGGAGATCGGGAAAGGAGTCACGAAAAGAATCCGAGAAAGAGAAGTCGAGTTCCAGTGTCAATAACCCTTCACGGTCTCTATTAAAGATGCAAGCGAAAGTGGACATAAATCCATACCAAGGTGAGATCGATGCAATAAAACTAAATCATTTGTTGCAACAACTAGAAGTTTATTTTAGCGTTCACCATATACATGAAGGGAAGAAGATTTCATTTGTTAGATTGAACTTAGAGGTCCAAGTTTTAACCTGATGGGAAATCCACACAGAAACACTTAGGCTAGAGGGTGATCCTCTAGTAACTAGGTGGGAGGACTTAAAAACTCTCATCAAGTCCCAATTCTACCCTATCAAGTATGTAGAGGACCAATGGATCTGGTGGTACTACTTCAAGAAAATGCAGGGGAAGAGTGTACAAGAGTACACCACTAAGTTTAGAAAGATGGCCATCATGTTGGGTATCTCTCCCAAGAACCCATATGTACTCCTCAAGTATCTGGGGGGTTAAACAATCATCTACGAAAGCAAGTGATACTATTCAAGCCAAGGACAATGGATGAGGCGTATGTACAGGCACAATACCTAGAAAACATAGGCCAAAATAAAGGGCATCCAAATGGTTCGAAGCAAAAGGAGCACCACGAAGGGGAAGAAGAAGTGGAAAGGGGGAAAAGATAATCAGATAGCATCCAATGCACATCAGAGTAAAGATCCCAACAACCATTGCAATCATTGCAATATTGATGGTCACATTGAGGAAAAATGTTGGAAACTACATGTCCAGAGTTGAACCCAAAGAATGGCAAGAAGGATGGAAAGGAAAATAACTTTCTAGCCACATATTCGAGCAATCATGTTGAAAGTAGCTTATATGTGGATGAAAAGATTGTTTTCACATATATGCAGAAGGAGGTGAATATGGGTAGCCTTCATCACCGGGAAGAGAAGGAGATGGCCAAGCTCTTCCACATCAAGATTCAAGTCAAGACGACCAAGATAGATGTTTTGTTCGACTCTGGTTCACAAACTAATCTCATAGTAGCGGATCTGGTCAGCAAGCTTGGATTCGAGGTTCATGATCATCCTAGCCCCTATCCATTGGGTTGGGTAAACAAGGAGCTAGAGATAAAGGTAATGAAATAGTGTAATATTAAATTTGTTATAAGTGTTGATTTTATTGAAGAAGTGGAATTGGATGTAGTACCCCTTGACGTATGTGGAGTAGTGTTTGGAAGCCCCTACATGTATATGAGGGATGAAATATTCATGTGAAGAGCCAACTGATACTGACTAATCAAGGATGGGAAGTCCTACATCATCAATGCGCATAAAGGCAAGTCAAATATCTCACTAGTAAGTGCCAACAAAGCTAAGAAGTTTATTAGTTCTGGTAAGAAATATGTTTTGCTTTTCTTAAGAGAAAATCAGTCTAATGATGCATCAATGAGAGTGAAGGCATCCCTAGAGGGGTGTACTAAAGAGAAGAAACATCAGTTGGAGGAGTTGTTACAGGAATACAGAGGAGTGTTCAAGGAGCCTAAAGGGCTACCACCCAAGAGGGATGTGGAGCACAAAATACATTTATTGTCAGACTCCCCATTGTCGAATATTGGGTTGTATAGACAGTTTGGTCTATAAGCGAATGAAGTGAAGAAGCAATTGCATCAATTGTTGGAGCAAGGTGCGATTCAACCAAGTACCTCACCTTGTGGGTCACCCATCATAATTGTACCCAAGAAGGATGGGACTTGGAGAATGTGTATCGATTACAGGGAATTGAACAATATTACACTGAAGCATTGGTACCCTCTACTAAGGATCGATGATCTATTAGACCAGTTGCAGCATGCCAAGTACTTCACTAAGTTGGATTTGAAATCGGGATATCACTGAGTATGAGTCAAAGAAGAAGATACCTGGAAGATTGCCTTCAAAACAATGCAAGGATTGCATGAGTGGTTGGTGATGTCATTATGTTTATGCAATGCACCAACTACATTTATGAGACTAATGAATGATGTTTTACGCCCTTATCTAGATTCATTTGTTATTGTTTATTTGGATGATATACTGGTTTATAGCGCTACCTCAGAGGAGCACATCTCACATCTTATGCAGGTGTTAGAAACTCTGAAGAAGAACCAATTGTTGACCAATCTCAAGAAATGTGAGTTTTCTCAATAGTCTTTGGTGTATTTGGGGTATGTGATTGGTGGAGGGGAGCTCAAGATAGATCCCGCAAAGATGGAGGTCATCATGAAATGGTCAGTGCCTACAAATATCACTGAAGTTAGGATTTTTGTTGGGGGAGACGCAATACTTGCAGAAGTTCATGACTTCATTTTCAGCAGTAGTTGCACCACTCCATGCCATAACAACCAGTGGTAAGAGTTTTTAGGGAAGAATCAACAAAATGGTTTTGATGAGATGAAAAGAAATATTAGTCAAGCACCAGTGCTCGCACTACCAAACTTGCAGAAGCCCTTCGAAGTGGAGACATATGCAAGTGGGTATGCCATGGGAGCAATTTTGATACAAGGAGGAAGGTCGGTATGCTATCATTATGAAATATTTCATGGGGTGGTTCTCAACTACCCTGCCTACGATAAGGAACTATATGCCTGTGTACAAGCTATCAAAAAGTGGAATCACTATCTTATGGGAAAGGAGGCCATCATCCACACAAATAACCAACCACTACAATATTTGGAAGCCCAGAGTAAGATACAACAAACTAGGCATAGTGGATAGGGTTTTTACAACAATTTCATCTAGTAATCAATTATAAGAAGGGCAGCACAAATAATTTGGTAGCCATGTTTTCACGACCACCCACATCCAAGATTACAACTTTGGGAACTTTGAAGTGCACACATTTTACCCATGATGCATACAAAGAGGCATACACGGAAGATGAGGACTTCAAGGAGGTGTTTCAGCAACTACAGGGCCAATTTCATATAGAATAAGGTGATGGAAAGGTTGAATATCATTTCAAGAATGGTTTACTCTACAAGCTTGACAAGTTCTGTGTTCCTAAAGGTGAACGATTGCAGCTTATTAGAGAGGCTCGCACCTCCAAGGTTGCATGACATTTTGGTGTTGGGAAGACAGTTGCCAACTTACAGAGGTATAATGTGTATTGGCCCATAATGAAAGAAGATGTTTCATAGTATATTAGAGGATGTATACTTTGTTGTACCATCAAACCCAACAACATAAAGCAAGGTCTATACCATCCCTTACATCTACCCACTCGACTTTGGGAAAACATTTCCATGGATTTTGTGGGAGGTTTACTAACCACATAGATGAGACATGACTATTTATTTATGGTACTTGACAAGTTCAACAAAATGTGCATTCTCATGCTTTGTAAAAAGACCATCAAGGGACAGGAAGCAACAAATTTGTTCTTTGAACAGGTCTGGGTGAACTTTGGGATACCAACAAGCATCGACTCATACAGGGATATCGAATTTCTTAGTGCATTTTGGTCTACATTGTGGGAGAAAATGGACACCAAGTTGAAGAGGTATACAACATTCCATTCACATGCATATGGGTAGAGGGAAGTAGTCAACAGGAATTTGGTGCAGCTTTTGAGGGGTTACAATCAGAAGCATCTGAAGATTTGGGAAGAAAATTTGATCTATATGCAACATTCTTATAACATAGCAATCCAAACTTTTATTGGTAAGTCACCTTTTGAAACTTGTTTTTGATATTTTCCACCTTCACCCTTAGATGTTATATATGGACAACAAGGAGGAGTGAGGGAGGACCTCATAAGAGATGCATTAAAGGCAGAAACTTTTGTTGAGAAGACCAGGAATATCCATTTGCAAGTATAGGAGACATTGAAGAAGTCATAGGAAAAGTACAAGGCTAGACATGACCAACACATAATAGAGAGAACATTTAGAGTGGGAGACAGAGTATGGATACAGTTGAATAAGGAAAGACTACAATGTCCTGGTAAGAAGATCAAGGCTCTGCGGTATGGTCCTTTTGAGGTATTAGAAAAGGTGGGAGATAATTTTGACAGACTCAGACTACCCCCATACATGCGTATTTACTGAATAGTGAATGTGGAGAATCTTAAACTCTATGATCCTACCATGTTGGATCAAGAGGAGGAGCAGGTCCTACCTTCCATAGAGGACATAGCACTAGATGCTCAAGTAGAGTTGGTATAGGACAAAGTTTTGTAGAAGCAGTCTAGAGCTACAAGACAGGGGCATCATGACCTTTGTGTTTAAATTACTAAGACAACTGAGAGGGGGGGTGAATCAGTTGTTACTATGCTTAAACAATTTATGACTATTCAATTTTTTTTTTAATCTTTTTCAAGTGACCATCAATATTATACAAGATATGAACAACATAAATAATGAACATCAGTCACACATAAGATATACACAGAGACATATTTTCATGAGGAAACCCATAAAGGGAGAAAACCTCTTCTTCTTCGAATGATAGGCAGTCTTTTAAGTTCTATACATCATCTATCTTTGAGCACCAACTCAATGTGAGGCTACTACCTCTGTTTTACAAGCTCCAACTTGTTGAGAGCACCAACTCTCTATTTTCTCTAGCACCCACTAGAAAGAAGCACCAACTCCTTGAGTGTTCCAGCACCATCTAGATGGAAGCACCTACTTCCACTTATACAAGCACCAACTTGCATACATAAAACTCTATGTTTTCCCGAGCACCACCCTGCCACCCTGTTTTTCTAACCACAACTAGATGGAAGATACAACTTCCAATATTCAAGCACTAACTTGAATATTAGAGGACCACAGTCCTCCCTAGCACCACCCTACCTCCCTGATTTTATATAAATGACTGAATAACCAAAAATACAGATATATCAATTCTTACCACTTCTTCATTGTTCTGCAATTCTTCTCTGTTACACTATTCTTCTGCTCTGTTCATACTTGGTTTGATTTGCTGTCTCTTTCTATATGTTCTTTCTATGTCCTTCTCATGCTCTTTGATATGTGCACATTCTTCTCTCTTCACCTTTTCTGTTATGTTCAGCTTCTGTTCTTCATCTCAGAGTTTTCTTCACACTGCGTATACTGTAATTTTTCCTTTCTACAGTTCAACTCATTTTTCAGTCAGAACAACCAACCTTACACAGTCGTTGCATGTCACTCTTATGCTCTCCTACAAAATCAATTACACCTCGAATCTCCAATAAAAATGCCTTAGCAACTGAATCACCAAACGTCCAAGAAATATGATTCAGTTCTGCTAACTGAATAATTAACCGTGAGGTGAGACAGTAGCCCTTCGATCAAATTCCAATTAACCAGCACCGTTGGATTAAATCTGCAGGATCTTGCGTTTATCCCATATGCCCACTGGCTGTGACCACGAGCCTAATCAAGAGGCACTTTGGTTTCACGTTTCACTCCCGGTACCCGAAATGGAGCCTAGCTACGCTAGCTCCTTCCCCTCTCATGACCACCGGCGATGACCACAGCCTACGCCAAAAGGCGTTTCACAATTTCGCATTTCGACATTCCTGTGATGAAGGGTCTCGACACTCCAAGTTGCGATCCCTGAAATGGAGCTTAGAAATTATCTCCTTCCATTAAACCTTCGTCGATGTGACCATAATTTATGACCAAGGGCCAAGCACGAGAGTGTTTCGTGATTTCACATATCAGTGTTTTTGTCGTGAGTTGCTTCCTTGACTCTGGCAACTCCCGGTATCCGAAACTCCGAAATGGAGCCAGATCAACATTCTATGCTCTCCCTTGATCAATGAATCAGATTGAACCATGGTTTTGCGTTTCGCGATTTCAAAGGATAGAGCTCCTCCTTCCTTTGACTTTCCAGTCAGCGAAAATATGACCTCTCGCCACATGTAGTCTATATCCAACGGTCAGGAATGTTTATCGCGATTTTACATATCGCAAGTTTGAGGAGTTAGAGCACCTCCTCCTTTTGGATTTCCCAATCTACAAAACTTTGAAACAGAGTTTTTGTCGTGCCCTGATATTTCGCCACGTGTCCTTCTTGGATCAATGGTCCTCCTGCTTTCGGGACTTTGTAATCCTACTTCATATTGTACTTAAAAGATCGTTCTCCTTCTTCTGGATCCAACGATGGTCGGTCTTCGCGTTCAAATCTGACGCCTGAGATCTGTTCTCCTCTTCTGCGCACTCCTCCTGTCTTAATTCAGATCTGACGGCTATCGAGAATTCGGGATGGGTGATCCAACAATCACTGTTTCTCCTCCTCCTGAGCTTACGCTTCTGATCTTGCCATGCCATCATCATTGCGCTGCTAGTCTTGCCACTTTCTCTTGTTTTTCATCGTCGGGATGAGCTTGCCATCAATGACAAACAAATACTCTGCCTTCTATCCGTAATAAATATGCCAATAATCTCCCCCTTTGGCATTGATGGCAACCTTGAAGAACCTGAACACTACTCTGCCTAGACATCCAACCATACCATTGTATCATCCTTACCATTACCACACTTTCTCCCCCTTTGACATCAATGTCAAAGAAGAAACACGCTCCCCCTGAGCTGTTGCAATACGTACTCCCCCTGTCAACTATGAGCAGCCTATAAATACAACAGATATTGAATAAGTACTCCCCCTGACTAGGTGAACAGATTAGATGAAAGAATTTATAACCCCCAACTTTTGATGAAGATATCCAAAAGGGGTCACTGCTAACGGTTTAGTAAAGATATCAGCTATCTGTTCTGTGGAAGGAATATAATTCAGCTGAACAACTCTATTTGTAACTTGTTCTTTGAGAAAATGGTATTTTATTGGGATATGCTTAGTCTTGGAATGAAGAACGAGATTCTTGGAGACACTAATGGCACTGGTGTTATCACAGTGAATTGTAATCGGATCAGTATAATTTACCTTCAAATATGCAAGAGTTTGGATCATCCATAAAATCTGAGTGCAGCAAGTAGCAACAACAATGTACTCCACCTTTGTAGTTGATAAGGAAATAGATCCTCGCTTCTTACTAATCCATGCTACCAACGAGTCACCCGGGAAGAATGCACCTCCACTGGTGCTCTTTCTCTCATCCACACAATTTGCCCAATCTGCATCTGAATAAGCAGTTAACTGAAAATTATGATTTCTGGGATACCACAGACCATAAGTCATTGTTCCCTTCAAGTATTTGAATATCCTTGTTACAGCTACCAAATGACTTTGTTTAGGAGCAGACTGATAACGACCTACCATTCCAACAACTTGCATTATATCAGGACAAGATGTTGTGATGTACAGAAGACTACCTATCATTGAGAGATATGTAATTTGATCAACATCAGGTGAAATATCATTTTAACTGAGCTTGTAACCAACCACCATAGGTGTACTAACAAGAGAAGAATCTTCCATCTGAAATTTCTTCAACATCTCTTTCAAATATTTTTCTTGTGAGATAAATATTCCCGCAGAACTTTGATTTACTTGTAAACCAAGAAAGTATGACAGTTCTCCTATCATGGACATCTCAAACTCTGTTTGCATAGAGTTAGCAAACCACTGGACAAAGGATTCATTAGTACAGCCAAAAATAATATCATCTACATAAACCAAAACAACTAGTAAATTAACACCTTCAGACTTAATGTAGAGATTGTTATCAACAATACCTATCTTGAATCCTTTGTCTTGTAAAAATTTGTCCAGTCTATTATACCAAGCTCGTGGTGCTTGTTTCAGTCCATATAAGGCCTTCTTTAGCTTGCAAACATAATCAAAATTATTTGTCAATGAGAATCCTTCAGGTTGCTCCATATATACTTCTTTCTCTAGATCTCCATTAAGAAATGTTGACTTAACATCCATCTAATACACTTTAAAGCTCTTATGACATGAATATGCAAGAAACATTCTAATGGCTTCCAATCTTGCCACTGGTGCAACAGTTTCATCAAAATCTTGACCTTCAACTTGTGCATACCCTTTATAGACCAATCTGGCTTTATTCCTAACAACTTGTCATTTTTCATTCATTTTATTCTTGAACACCCATTTGGAGCCTATTACATTCTTATCTTCAGGTCTAGGAACAAGCTCCCAAGTATTGTTCTTCTAAATCTGATCAAGTTGTTCATTCATAGCTCTAATCCAATCATCATGTTGGATGGCTTCATAAAAAAAATTAGGTTCAATCATAGATAAAAAGGCAACATGAGATTGTTCTAAGTCTTTAATCAATTTCCTTCTTGTCTGAACTCCTTTATTTATATCTCCAATTATCTGAATTTCAGGATGATTCTTTCTAACAATTCTGAGAGGTGGTTTTGTTTCTTTCTGTTGATTTGTGTCAGCCTGGGTATTCATATCTTCATCTGATTCAGATTCTTCCCTTTCTGATCCTTGGCCCTGCTCATCTTCAACTATATCTTTTGTGCTTGGTTCAACACTGCTTACATTTATGACTGGGACTTCTTCATTAACCTTTATGTTGATACAATCAACCAATTTATGCAGCCTATTATTGTAGCATCTGTATCCTTTACTGTTTGTAGCATAACCTAAGAATATACCTTCATCAACCCTCTCATCATATTTGCCAATATTTTCATTATTATTCTTGATATAACATTTACTCCCAAAGACATTAAAATGCTTGATTGAAGCAGGTCTTCCAAACCATAGTCCATAAGGAGTCTTGTCACTATGTGGCCTGAGATGAGCTTTGTTAAGAATGTGAACAACCGTATGGATTGCTTCCACCCAATATGTCTGAGGTATATTCCTTTCATTCATCATTGATCTTGCCATTTGTTGTACTGTTCTATTATGCCTCTCAACAACTCCATTTTGTTGTGGAGTCCTTGGGATTGTGTACTCTCTTTTGATCCCATGTTTATCATAGAACTCTTTGAAGTTCCATGAGCTAAACTCTCCTCCTCTATCAGACCTTACTGCTTTCAACCTTTTTCCTGTTTGATTCTCAGTTAAAGCTTTAAACACTTTGAATTTTTCAAATGCTTCAGATTTTTCCTTCAAAAAGGCAACCCATGTTAGTCTAGAATAATCATGAATAATCAACATAAAATAGTTTTCTTTTCCTGTACCTTCTTTCCTTGATGGTCTGCATAAATCCATATGTACCAACTGGAGAGGTTTTTCTGTTGAAGGGAAGTTTTTAGATTTGAACTGTGTCCGAGTAAGCTTTCCTATCTGGCACGGTATACAAACAAAATCATATGGATTTGATATCTTTGGAAGATCCTTTACTGCCCCATTGTTTCTAAGTTTGATTATATGATCAAAATTTAGATGTCCAAGTCTCCTATGCCATAGCCAGCTTTCATCATACTTGCTTAAGTGGCATTATTCTTTTTCTTCTTTTAACACATATACATTGTTTTATGTTCTTATCCCTTTTGCAATCAACTGTCCTGAATTCACAGACTTTGTTTTACAATCTTTAGAAGTAAAAACCACTTCACATCTATTGGCCCTCGACCAAGTTTTGAGGAATACTTGGTCATAGTTGACCATTTGGTACTTCGACTGTCTGTCGAAGATGGAGCGCATAGCGAAGCGGAGATCACGGGATCTCACCACTTTTTGTGGAACCTTTTTGGGTTTTTTTGGGAATATTGTAACGGGAAAGGGATGTCGGCCCTTGTTTAGGCGTTTTTCTATGTATAAATAGAGGTCTAGGCCATGTAAGAAAGAAGGCCCTGTCTAGTCGATGGCTTAGTGCATAAGTTGGATCTATGTGATCATAAGTCTATGTGACTGTAAGAGCTCTGTGCATGATGTAATAGTGTTGAGTGCACAGAGTGTGAGAAGGCTTACTGCTTGGATCTACCCGGGGAAAGAGGATCTAGCGAGTTGCGTAGATCTTTGTCCTATGCGGGGTAAGGGTCATTGGAGCTCTGTACTGTAACTGCTTGACCAAGATAATATAAAGAATACTTTGTGGACGTAGCCCTAGAGTGGGGGTGAACCACGGTAACTTTGTGTACTGTGTGTTGGAAAAATACTGAGAGGGGGGGGTGAATCAGTGTTTTGAGCTTTTAACAATTTTTCACTTTTCTTTCACTGAAAAATCTTAGTCTACTTAATAGAGCCCAGTTGTTGTATATTCTTATGAAAACAGTAGTGCATCCAGAGATCATATTATGGATTTCTTCATTTATCAGATGTCTTTTAAACATTAATTTAACAATATAAACTAACACAGATGAATGGGACACATGAACACCAGGATTTAAGGTGGAAACCCAAATAGGGAGAAAACCACCGCTGCTGTTGTCTCTGTCTTCAATAATTATTATTAAGAAAACATTCTACAACAATGTACTAGTGCAGACTCCTACTAGTACGCAGGCTTCTACCTGCAGAAGGCTACAACCTTCTCTCGTTTACCAGCCTTTCCTGGAAGGGAGCTTCAACCCCCTGAAGATAGCACCAGTTTCTACTGGTAGATTGCTACTGTTGAAGGGTTTAACCCTCATGCTCACTACTGACCACGTTTCATTAATTTTCACACTGGATCAGGCAGTTTCATCTAATGGTTATGACAGTAACAGAAAATATCTCAAGGATAAGCACAGATCTACAGACTGTCAGGTAGTTACCAGAGAACACATAGTAAATAACTCAATA
>ML810406.1:213533-223788 GCA_009831015.1 Picea engelmannii
TAGAAAAAAAACCATTTAAATAATAATAAACCAAAAATAAAAATAAAATAATAATAATAAAACAAAATTAAAAAAAAAAAACAATTAAAAAAATTCAAACAATAAAAAAGGCAAACCCAAAAATTAAAAAATGAGGGAGGGGGCAACTCTTGGAATCACCCCTCTTTCATTTCCCCATTCGCGTGTCCACACAAATCCCTCGTTGTTGCCACCCTTCCCCCTACCCTCATCACCCTCTCATTCTTCCCATCCTCCCCCTCCCCCTCCCCGCCCCCTACCTCCCCACATCGCTTGTAGACAAAATCGATAGGCGATGGGCTTGGGAGGTAGGGGGATGGGGAGGGTAGGAGGAGGGCAAGGGAGACAAGGGAGAGAATGAGGGAGCAATAACGGTGACAGTGGTGCGTAAGTGGGAAAACAGGGGCAAATCTCCCTCATTTTTTTTTTAGGTTTGTTTTTTCATTTTTTTAATTTGGTTTATTTATTTTTTTAATTTGGTATTTTTTAAATTTTGTTTTAGTATTAAATTTTTAATTTTTTTTTTTAAAGTTTGTTTTAGTTTTTTTTTAAAATTGTGTAGTGGTGTTTTTTTTTTATTATTATTTTTTTAATTTTGCTTTAGGCTCAATTATTTTAGTGGTTTAAAATAATAATAATAATAAGTTTTTATTTTTCAAGAAAATAAACAATTTTGCTTTAGAGTTTTGTGATTAATTTTTTTTTTAAGAAGTTTGCATTATGCAATTTTTTTTGAAAAAAAGTGTTAAGTTTTTTTTTCTAAGTTGTTTATGTGGTTTTTTTTAATTATTTATTCTTTCTGTAAGTTAAAAAATAAAAAATAATTAATAAATAAAATTTCAAGTCAATTTCCCCTGCATGGGGTGTCAGGGACGCATTCAAAGCGCAAGTGGGCCCCTGAATCCACCTTCACCTGCTCCCCCGCGTCGTAGATAGCTATCATCCACCCTTGTCACCCACATCACCTACCCATGCGAGTTAAGCTCTCCTCCCCCTGTCTTATCTCGACACTTGATTTGTTTCATCCTGGCATTCGAATCATGATCCTACACTCACCTCATCTGTTCGATCCTCCTGTCCTTCGCATGTGGTCTGAGAAGGTGGTGGAGCGGCTCTGCTTGATGATGGATACGACCCATATCCTCGTCAATTATGGACGCAACCTCTACTTATGGCTCATGGCTTCCGACAACTTTGTTCTATGTGTCCCTCTCTAGCTTTCTTTATGCTTCTCTTTGGTTGTTAGCCTCCGTCGTCCCCCACCTCCCTCCATGTATTCTCTCCTCCACCTCCCTGTTCCTGCATCTCATGCTATGCTTTCCCTGTTCCTTTGATATGGCAAGAGGAAGCTCCTCCCATCAAGGATATGGTGGTGCCTCGTGCAAACCCAGAACTCGATCGGGCTTCCCCATGGTGGACACGACTGAAAGCTCAAATGACTCCTACCGCTCCGTCACCCCTATGGAAATTCATATAGAGATAGACATGGCTAAGGTAGATGTTTGTGTCCTGATAAGATTCATCCCTGATGAAGAGGTTAGGGAGACCACCAGCCCGTGGGTTCCTAATACTGGCACCATGCGAGGGCGGACCTCGTAGTATTTGAAAACAGTGGATATTTACTGACATCTGAAGACTCTGATGGGTCAGGTTATGTTGGACCATCATGAAGCTCATCAAGAAATTCTCATGCAGCTCCAGGTTAAGCTGGTCAACCATAAGTTGAACATGATTGCAGATAGGCTGGCTGGTATGGACTTGTCCAATCTGGACTATGCCTAGCCCCAAGTTCCAACAACAGAAGACATAAGCGTTAGCTAAGTCCTTTATGTTGTTCCATCTATGTTTTTTGTTGAATTACATGAGAGGTCTGGGTTTACCACCTCCTTATAGTAGATTAAATAAGAAGAATAGGATAGACAGTGGAACTAGAAGTCATCTTTTTTTTAGTTTATCAGTTACAGGCATTAGATATATCAAGCAAACTCAGAATGACAGTGTTATGTTTTGTTGTTGGTCTGGTTTCCCTGCGAGCAGGCCAACAGTAAAATTTTTGTATATTATCTTCTCATTAGTAATATAAAGACTCAAGATTATTGACAAAAAAAAATCAAGTCAGTTTTAGCTTCTTTATTTATGATAGTACCAGTTGTCAAGGCCACGACCATAAAGTCGTAATTTTAACTCAAAAATAAAATTGGTGCTACTGGAGGCATCACTTTTCGATGTGAGGGTCAATTTTCGACAATAGTATCGGTTGTCATTGTCGCAATTTCAAACAAGTCACAATTTTAACCACCCTTCCAACAAAGGGTTATACTAGTAGCATCACGTTTTGCAACGAGGGTTGATTTTGTTGATTTTGACCCAAAAATATGGGTTTGTTGAGCTAGAGTTCTCGTTTTGAGGTCACAATTCTTGTTAAGTCGGTAACTATGTTGAAGTTATTAAGCATTGAAATTTGCATAGGGAGTTTTCTGAGGAGGATGAATATGACCATGATAACAAAAATAATGAGGATGAGTTTCACAGAGAGGAGATAAGGGCGATGTCTGAGACATGTCATTCTAGGGGGGAGTTCATTCCAATTTTAAATCCAAGTAAGTGTACAATGAGTCACAACTATATTGCTCCTCCCCTTCAGATCAACTAGAACTATAATAACTAAGGAAAAACACATTATAGAAATTCCTTCAAAAAGTGGAGTAATCTTTGTGATCATACTAATATATTAACGCGTAGAGGTAGACATGCAATTGGTAAAACTGCAATAGCACCCCAACATGGATATATGAGTCTTAAACAAAATCAAATTAAGAGTGCTTTTGATGAGGAAGAAAGTCATGTGGCTAAGAAAGTCACAAAATGTGTAGTTGCTTGGGTATCCAAAACGACACCTATGCCTACTTCAATATTGTCAACTGAATTGTTATACATAGAGGGAGAAATAGAAATATAAGAATAGTTAGACCCAAAAGATTCGTCTAAACTAGAAAAAACCAATAAAATTCATGATAATTGATCCTCTAATAGGCCTTCAAAATTTAGCAATATAGGCGATTTTGAATATAAATATGATGAAATTAACAAGACTTCAAGTCTGTGAAGAAGAAAAATAAGAAAGTTGAGTGTATAATTGAGGAAGATGTTGAAGTAAATCAACAATCTAAACCTGTTATAAATAAGCTTAAAATTCTCCCTATGCTTACAAGGGTTCTTTCCAAGAGGCAACTGCAACAAGAATTATTGGACCATGGGGTGCTCTCAATTTTAAAGAATTGGCTTGAGCCTCTACTGGATAAATATCTACCTAATACAAATGTTTGCACTACAATTTTGAAGATTTTAATAGATTTACCCATCAACATTGAACAACATGACAAAAAAGAACAACTTTAAAAAAATGGATTGTGAAAGGTTATCATGTTCTTGTCAAAATATGATGCAGCGACAACATCAAATAAAAATATTATAAGAGACATTGTTGAAAAATGGATCCGAACTGTATTCGAAAAGAGCACTCATTTTGAAGATACGAGAAATTTCGACGAAGAGAGAACTCCTTACAGAAGGCCACAACCAAAAACACTTGTTGCAAAGCTTTGATGGCTTGGATTCAAGAGATGGTGACCTTGACTTGGATCAACTTCCTCATGAACTGAAGCCTGCTTAGACAAGTTATGGAAAGATTATTGTTCAGCCTAAAGCAATTGAGATGGATATTGTGGTTTTCCCTCAATCGAAGATTGACCCAGATGAAATTAGAGCTTGCGCCAAACAACTGAAGTAAGATGACTGGTGGATGAAGATGAATAAGAAGTTGTAGCAACTGAAAGCTCCCAAGAAAAAAGAAGCATTATTGTAAATTTCACTCGACCACTTTTAATCATCTCGACTTTGGAAATCCTTGTACACAAAGTATTCGTCCAAATGAGGATCGAACTCTACGAGTTTACACAAATAATGAGAGATTAGAGGAATTCTTATGCCGTCGAGAATTTGCATTTACAAATGATGCTAAAATAGTTGATATTATATGGACATGTATGCAAGTCAATGAGGAAACAAACAAAGTAGCTAGCTTGAATGATCATCAATATGTTATCCAGATTATATTTGAAGCATGTATTGTAATGAAGCACCACTTATCACAAACCATTCAAGAAGCGTATGGAGATCCAAAATGGTTTCAACCCATGTACAAATTGGAAACACAATTATCTAAACTTACAGGAGACTACCATGCAAGAGATAAAGAAGGAAGAAATAATATTTGGATTCTAAAACCATGGAATATGGCATGAATAATTGATACAACAATAACAAGTGAAGTTGATCTAGGGACTTGTGAATATATCACTGGTGACCATGAGAAAAACATTTTATTTACATTGAGGGAGCATTGTGATAATCAATTTTCATCAAAGGTGGATGACATGTTTAGAGGTTTGACATGAGTAAAAGAGTGTGCTCAACTTAATTTATCGTTGAATATGGTTAAATGTGTTGAGGTGTTCAATGAATTTGATTCTATAGAAACCAAACAACATAAACTCAATTTGATGTATTCCTTGAGAACTTGTGATATTAATGGAAAATTTGAGGTGAAAACAATAGATATGATAGTGACAATTTACCAAGTTGCTATATTATTGTTGTTCAATGACTCTGAAAAGTTGTACTATGAAGAAGGTGGGTTTGTCTACAGGAAAAACCACATTGCAAACTTTGTAGCAACCCCTAAAAGCATAAGCAATATCATGATCAATTGTTAGCACAAAAGCATCGTTACTTGGAGGAGTATTATAAATTCATTTCCTTTATTTTGGAAGTTAAGATTATGCATGGTTAAAGTTGAGTTGAAAGCAAGGTTGGAAAAATCATGGTCGTATACGATCGAGGGGAAATCAATGCATTTGTTGGGAGACACATATTTTAGGAAGCAAGTTTGGAATCTCCCTTATGATGTTATTGGATTCATCTTATGCACGTCATTGGTATTTCTATTTGAGGATGACAAAAAACCTTCTTGTCTCCTTTCATTGACTTTAGCAGACTTGATAATTTTTATTCCATAACTTTTTAGTCGGATATATATTGAAGGTCTCTATCATGAGAAAATCTTGCAACTGTCGTCTAATAATGGCCTACTCCAAAATGCAACAGAGAAGAATAAATCGGAGGAAAACATTGCTATTGAGAATAATTTTCAAGTGGATCACGATATTGGTAAAAATTCAACTATAGCAAAGGCCATAGTTGATATCTTTGAACATATTGTTTACAAGCCATGTCTTAATCACATTAGGACAAATGACCAGCTTGGATATGTTTTAGATGGTGGCACTAGGGTGGCATATTGTGTACTGAGATTTTTTATTGATGCCACTTAATGTAGAACACTTAAATGAAGTTTGACATTCTTGATATTATGTGCCAGCATTCCAAATGAGCACGTGATGTACAGATGAAATTTTTGAAGGAAAAACACTATGAGATAATCAGTTCCTAATAAAAATACAAGTGAAGAAATATATTTTTTACAGGTGTCAACAAGTACTCTACCAAGTGTAGAAGAAGCATGGAGTGAATCTATCGTCACGAACCTAGGGACATAAACATATTTAGGACAATACACTAAAATTATACATGTTTCAAGGATGAAGCATTTCTAAGAGGGGATAGCTTGTAATATACCCAAAGTATATGACCCCCTTTATGTATAATTACCCTAATATGCCTAAGGTATATTATATTTATTGTTATAATGTAATAAATATTATGTAATAATAGTCATAAGACAACCATTATATGATGTAGTAATTAATATGTAACAATGATAAGTTTATATAATAATGATATGTCATGCCCTATATGATGTAGTAATTAATATGTAACAATGATAAGTTTATATAATAATGATATGTCATGCCCTTTGCCAAAGACTTGATTTATCATCCCTACGTGTACTTATATTCACATCATTGTAACTCGATAACATGACAAGAAATAATAAAAAAGATTTATTTATTTAATTTGGATTGCCTGGTGCCTTACTTAGTCCCTTTTATGTATTAAATACTTGCTTAATTTAATTATGATGATTTTGATTTAATGTTAGTTCATATTAGATTATTCTGACTTAGTTATTAAGATTGTTGGATGTTGTATTCAAAGGATTATTATTTTGCATGATTGTATGAGAGCACATAAGAATTATGCATTAGATGTGATGATTGCTATCATCAGTACACGCACAAGCTATGTATGAGCCATGTATGCATACATGCCTTGTACGTGTACACTAGTATTATTACAGTATATATTAGCTATTATAATATTATTATTAATGATTGGTGTGGGATGTTTGTAGTATAATTAAATTCATAGGATTATAATGTTACTTTATTTGAATTATAGGATTTCATTTTGGTACTTATTATATTTTGATAAAATGGAAAATTTGATTTCATTTGAATTTGATTTGCAACTAATAAGGCTTGGATTTCATGACCTACCCCAAGTTAATTTTAATTCATGGATTTGATAGTATATTGGGTGAATAAATGTGGGTAACTGGGTGTTGACTACATTTTTGGTCAACATTACTTAGTTAGCAAAGCGTTGCCAGGCTCCCCTCTCATTTCGCAATTGCTTGCGCAAAGTATTGTGCGCTCCCACTGAGTTGTTACTATATATTCAAAGAAAATCTCTCTAGATATTCAAAAATATTTTATAATGATAATAATTGTTTGCTAATGGCTAACATTGACAATCATTAGTCAATTATACAAGTTGCAAGTTAATTCAATAAAGATGAATTCTGACACATTAACATGATACTTATGAAAATGACAAATAATTAACAAGATTATCATGGCTCACTTTCATAATGTTATGCTCTTGATTGGCATATTGGTTCAATATGTTTTTACTTATATTTCTCACCCTTCTTTCCATATAATGTACTCACCTTTCGAAAGATATTTCTCATTCCATTTGGTTATAACCTTAACTTTATTTTATGCCATATCAAATATTCAAAGTAAAAATATTATTATATATTTACTTTTCATTAAAACTATGTTATATTTTACGAGCATGTCTCACTTTCCAACTATACCTCATCATTCACTCTTCATTTTCAAACAAAAGATTATACCTTCCAAGTTCCTTTTGATATTACGACTTTGGCATTTTCCCATGACTAAAGCAAGGATATACGTTATACCTAAATTACCATGATAAACTTACTACCACTATTTGTCAAGCATTTGAATTCGGATCTTAAGCAAACATTAAAATACCCTCTCGTACTTAAGTAATTTACAAATTACGACATCAATGAGACTATTATTCTTGTTAATGAGTTATTATGGGTTGTCCAGCTCATGTTTATGGCAAATAAGTGCGATATAGATGTTCTTGAATACGATTTAAATTCGCAAAAGTTGTTATGTTGGTATCCATTCGATTTGGAGAATGTCCTTCTTACTCCAACATTTAAGATTGAAAGGAAACAAACAAAGGAATACAACCCACGGTTGATAAATGTAATAGAAAATACGCATGTAGTGGATGGTTGAAAGTTCTTTGATTTTTTTCAGAGATTTCATAATGTGACTTCGAGTAATAAAGTATTCATCAGAGAGGTTCAAGGGAGGTTAAGTCTCTTCTTCACTAAATGTTTGGATAAAGTATTCATCAGAGAGGTTTAAGGGAGGTTAAGTCTCTTCTCCACTGAATGTTTGGATTGTATTGCTACATCCATATAGATCATTTCTCGGTATCTTGAGGCAAGTTAGTATTGCGTAATGATGGTTACAAACCTTTAGATATAATTTGAGCCAAAGAAAACAGATTATTAGAGGCAATTCGAGTGGAATTAGAGTATGTTTCTTATGGTCCTCATGGACGTTCCACCCACCTTCAACATGTTATTTTGACATTACAGTACACTCAATCTTCCTGCAGAATTTGGTATAAAAATCAAATGGTTTTAAAAAATAGACAGGCCCTACAACTACCTTGGCGGCCATGAACAACTCAACACTAAACAAACATTGCTCTCCTAAAACATAGCTACTACTCTGGGGCTTTGCGAATCATGGTCCTACCAGATTGGACTCCTCCCTCCCTCTATCATTCACCCGACACTACCCTCCACCCAGCGCACTCTGCTCCTTAGCTCCGTTATCGCTCCTTTGGACTGGCTGCACTGACCATATACTTACACTACAAAACCTTTACACTATGCCACACGTTGTTTCGTGACAAGGGGGGAACTATTCGATCTTGAGATTCACACTGATGGAGAGGGATGTTAGTGCACTAATGGGTGCAGCTGACGAGGCCCTCTGGAACAATGAGGGCCTCTTCACCTCTATGGATGAGCTTGCCAGACTTGGGCACACTAACTCCCATCAGTCTGGGACCTCACATAAACATCGCTCCCCTTCATTTCCTCCAACTTCCTCACTGACCCCACCCCCCTACCCTCTTCCCCTCCCGATTTCTACACAATTTGAGCACAACACTCACCCACCAGTCATGGTTTTCTCGCCCTACCAGCAACCCTCCTCGACCTATACCCAGACTCCCACCTTAGCCAACTTCCCTCCTACTTTCCTTCGCCCTTCATCGACTGATCCACCTATTATTTCCACCCTCCGTGGGGAAAAAACTAAATCGGTTCAATTGAGACATGTAGGCTCGCATAAGCATAAACGCTCGACTGGAGTTACTCATAGCAGCAGCAACAAAACACAGGTTAAAGCTTGGTGTTAAAAAAAAACAAAGAGAAAAATGGTCCTCGGCAATGATATCGGACTAGAAGACTCGGTCTCCTTAAGCCTCTGCGCTTTAGTGGCCAGAATCTCTTATAAGCATCTCTGCCAAACTGATCTAACAGAGTGGGTGCATACAACCTGGAAGCCACTCCTGAACCACGCTTCGGAGATCACCCACCTGACACAAGCCTGGCTCTGCTTCAAGTTCAAAATAGCAGAGGACTCCAGATCTATACTGGAGCAGCTCTGGACTTTGGACAACTGTATCCTCATGCTTAAACGACGGAGAATCCGTTTCGACCCCACGTAGGACTATTTTTCGCCTGAGGCATTTCTGGGTCCTCCTCCCTGAACTGCCCCTACACCTCTGGAACCAGAAAGCTCTCAAGGCCATAGGTAACACACTTGGTCGCTAAAAAGGTGGATCGAATAAAAAGGTGGCTAGAGTCATGGTGGAGATAGATATACACAATGGACTACTCAAATGTATTGAGATTGACTGGAGAGGCAAACTATTTCGACAGAGCCTGGATTATCTAAGCATCCCCTTCAGGTGCACTCTCTGCAAGAAAACGAGCCATCTTAGAAACGTTTGTCTGGGTCGCTTTGATGAGGATCAATTCGAGGAAACAATGCTCGAACTCTCCACCAGGATGGACTCTCCGAATGTGACTACTCATTCTTCCTTTCCGGACCTTCCAAATTTTGGAGAATCAGTCGCCTTGGACTTGATCACCGGTAAGCTCAAGTCCATTTGTCCCTCTCTTTTCTACTCTCTTACATCCTGGGAAAAAGAACTTTTGGACACTGTCCCAACTTGGGTTTTAGGTGCTTCCCCTCCTCGGCCTATTGCGAGTCAAACTTTACCACTTTCAGGTGCTCCTTCCTTACACCCCTCCACCTGCTTACCTGACGGGCCCCCGAACTACCAGTTGAACTCCTCTTCCCACACTCCTATAATAGCCTGCGCCCAACTGATTACCTCTCCAACTGCACTATCCATACCCTTACCCCCCTCCCCGACCTCACTCTCTATTGAGCCTCTTACTTCTGCCCATCCTTGGTCCTCCACTCCGCGGGTTACTCCCCCCAACTATTTTCCCTCTACACACTTGGAGTCAACAAGCCACGACTCCACGCCTCATGAACATGGGTTGCTACACTTTCTGTTGGGTACCAGTGAAACTCAATCAGGGGACAATACACTCAGTGATGTGTTGGATACACTCTTACTGTCCTACAAAGAAGTCCACACTCCTTTCCCCATACCAATTTATCTGGGGAAATCGGTCCACTTGCCACACTTTGAGGAAGGTAACCCGAGACACGAGATAAATCTAGGTCTGGAGCAGCGAAAAGCACATACCTGGTCAAGAGGGATTGGCTATGAACACTCCCCGATCAAAACCAGAAGTGCTCGCCGCAAAGAGGGGCCTTCATTATCTACT
>ML810406.1:236881-249465 GCA_009831015.1 Picea engelmannii
TGGCAGTTTCTGGGTGACCCTTCAGCTTATATAAGCCATTTTCTTCATTTCCGATGACGATTGCTTCATTTATGGTTTCTCCCTTAGCCCACATAAGAACTTCTCCATCTATGAAGGCAACTCTATAGCCTTTCTTGTCTAAAACTGATATGGAGAGTAAGTTCTTCTTCAAGCCCGATACATAGAGTACGTCCTTCATTGTTATTGAGTTTTCTGAATATAACTTGTAGTTTGATTCTCCCACTCCCTTGATGGGATATTGGTAATTATCTCCAAGTGTCACTTTCTGAGAAAAATTCTTTTTCGACATACAAGAGAGAGTATTGTTCTTGCCCGTCATGTGTTTTGATGCCCCGCTATCAATGAGCCATGTGTCCTCTCCAGGTGATACAGATCCTGAGAGGGTCGAGATCAAGACATGGTCCTTAATCATTTTCATAGGTGGTTCTTCATCTTCGACTATGTGGGCATGTTGCCTCTTGTGTTTCCTCTTGTATTCTTCTCTTCTGACTTGACAAGAATTTGCCTTGTGTTCCATCTTATCACAATGATAGCATTGTATGGATGAGTGATCTCGTCCCTTGTGTTGTCTTTTCTTCTGAAAATTTCTTGGATGAGATTCTTGGTTGTTGAATTTGTTTGATGGTTGAGGTTCTCTATGAGTTTCCCTTTTGAAGTAGGGTTTCTTCCTTCCTCCTTTTGTATGAGTAGCTAGGGCTTGATCATCATCCCTTGCTAGTAGTGTTTCACGGTTAGCTACCCTTGTCTCTTCTTGGATGCATTCTTCCCATAGGCTCTCAAAATGTAGTTTCTCCTTTCTGGCACATATCATCTAGATGAAAGCATCCCAAGGTCTTGTTAGACCATTTAGGGCCGTCATTACGAATTCGTCTTCATCTATGGTGTCTCCAATCGCTTTTAACTATTCTTTAATTTCTGAGATTCAGGAGAAATATTCTTGAATCATTTCTCCTTTCTGCATCTTGGTATTCTTAAATTGAGATCTTAGGTTCATCTTTTGGTTGATGTTCTTTCCTTCGTATAGTTTTCTTAGAGAGTCAAACATCTCTTTCAGAGTTTTCTTGGATGATACATACGGGATCAAGTGGTCTTTGATTGAATCTGCAATTTTTCTTTGAGCCCTGATTGAGTCCTTCTGATGCTTTGCTTTCTCTACGACATCTTCAGGTTCCGACACTTCTTCTTTGATGAATTTTGCTAGGTCATTCTCTACAAGGATCAGACCGATCCTATACTTCCAGGCACGGAAGTTGTCTACGCCTTCTAGTTTCTCAACAAGCTTTGTGCTTGCAAACATCTTGTACTTGAGGCTATGAAAAATGACCAAAAATGAAAATGCTTAAAATCAATTTTTGACCTTACCAGGAGGTGCGCTTGGCTGAGGCGAGTAGCCTGGTGTGCTTGGATATGAGAAAATCCAACTTTTTCCCCTTCAAATCTGATCTGCGGATTTATGGACTGGTGCTTCTGGTACTTCTGGTACTTTGGTACTGGTTTTCTGGTACTTCTGGTACTTTTGTGAAACTAGGGTTTCACTTTCCGGGAGATCCAGCCACTGAAAACGTGCGCTCTAAGTGCCAAAATGATCCTTGGGGGAGGGTGCAACTTTCTAGGTGGTTTTAGGGCTGAAAATATTCACTTTTGAAAAACCCTAATTTGTAGGTATTGCAACAGTGACGTTTTTCTCTTGTGAAATATGCTTCCTTCAGGTTGGCTATGATACCATGTTAATGTTTTATGCCATTATTATAGTTCTTTGCATTTCCATAGATAAGAGCAACATAAGAACAAGATCATTGAGAAATACACATTCACAAGAGACACAACATTTATCCTGGGAAACCCTCTAGGGGAATAAAACCCAACAAAAACTTCCTTATAATAAATTGCCATTACAATGTCAAGAGATAACTCAAACCAATACAGATAGTCCTCTCCAAAAGATGCGCTACTCTTCTCCCTCTCTCCAACTGGTAAGTTGCAGCTTGCCTCTTAGAAAATGAGCAAGTGTGTTGTGTGATAAAGTGAGGCGCTAGCCTCTCTATATATACAAGACTGGCACGTGTGAAGGGTCTTCACTGGCAGGGCCGACCTCTCACTCTGGGTGGGTAAACCCATCTTTATTATATTTCTGGGTCTTAATAATAACTGTTGGGGCCGACTTCTTATTCTGCCTATTACAATTCTCTGTTGACCAATCCGCAAAAGGGGATTTGGTCCTAATACAATTCCTGACATGATTAATCCACAATGGGGATTAATCTTATTAATATTATATCAATAATAATAATACTCTTTGCAGTTACATTATTTCAACATTCCGATGATGTAAATTGTTGTGAGAACACATTATATATATATATATATATATTCTTTTTTTGTTTTTCCACAGAAAAAGTTCATAATTTCATTATGGAATAACAAAATTACATTCATAGATATGAACCAGTTGTTAAGACTGTGTTCACATTTTCCAGCCTAAAAAGAAAGTTGTTTTGTTTCTTATGTTTATACATATGCTTCACTTTTATATTTTCCCCATATCTAATAGTCTCTTTTGATCATATCAGTTCCATATACATTCCTTTCATAATACAAAATAGAAGTAAAAAGATCCCTTCATAATATTGAGGCTTCTCTCATGGAAAGGTATTTTAGTTGCCAAAAATTGTGTTGTTCTGACTTTCATGAGAGGGTTGGTGGTAGTATCCTTGTGCTCCATCAAGAGTATGTTCAGTTACGTGCCAAAGTCCATAGGCTAGCTGTGTGGCTTCCTTGGAAAGTCTGTTTTCCAATTGATTCATTTCCTTGTAGATGTGAGAAAAAGAGATATTGTCAAATAAACTTTTGATTCGAAGCACATCCTCATGCAAAGAGAGAAAACGCAAGATTTTGCATCTATGTATTCCACTAGCCCAGTTGATGATAACTAGAGAATCTCCAAAGACTTGTAGAGCTCTGCAACCCTTTTCAATAGCAAAGAGTAAGAGTAGTTTTAGGGCCATGAGTTCTGAGTAATTATTTGTTCCAGCCCCTAGTCCCTTCTTGAGGTAAAAGTAGTGTGTTGGGGAGAAGAAGAGACATCCTCCCCCCGACAGTTTCTTTGGTTAGACGGATGATAAGATCAAGGGGTTCCTCCCGGACAAACCTTTGGTGCACTGTACAGCTCCCATCGGTAGGTGAGAAAGATTTGTAGATGCTATAGCTTTGGGCCACTACCCTTTCGACTGATATAGTTTCCCCCTGGAAGATGTGTCCATTTCTGGTGATCCACAGACCCCAAGCGATAATGAATGGAAAAGATTGAAGATCCTCTTATCCATGTTTGTTAACCAGGCTTTTAGGGTCAGATCAAAGGTAGTGCCGTGCCATTCCGGGATCATGAGTATTAGTTCCTTTGCGAAAGTCCATACTTCGGTGACAAATGGACACTGTAGAAAGAGATGGTCCACTGTTTCTAGATGTGATTTACAGAGAGCACAATGACCTGGCCCAAAGAACAAGCATTTTTGTAGATTATCCTAGGTAGGAATTTTGTTTGCCAGAATTGACCAGATTAAGAGTTTCGCCTTCGCTGGGCAGGACTGTTTCCAAATCTTTCGCCACCACCAGAGAGGCTCATGTTGTTGTAGATATGCTTTTAATTTTATGTAACCAGATCATGGAGTATATTCATCATCCCCAACACTATCCCAGAGTAATTCATCTTCCCGATCAATTAGTCGAAAATAGGATTCCCGGAGGGTCTGCAAGTATCTATTCCAGAAAGGCAGGCCATCCTCTAGAAGTCTGAGTCTAGGTCCTACCAACCATCCTTGATGCCACATGTTTGTTAGAGAGGGGATCACCTATATGATCCAAATGAAGGAAACCTCCCAAAGTCAGACATTGTCTAACGCCCTCGGGCAGGTTATGTCCAAGTTGGCTCCCAACCCAGGGATCCAGACCAAGATGCACCATGTGTCCATTGCCCACTCTCCACACCAAACCTGCCCCCACAAGAACAAAATATTTAGTCAAGGCTTTCCAAATAATAGAGGCCCCCACTGTAGACTTGTTGGAGGAGTGAACCTAGTCTAATAAAGTGAGTGGGGAAATATATTTTTGATGGATTACCTGGGTCCAGAGACTAGTAGTCTTTATCAGCCTCCAAGAGCATTTTTCCACGAGAGATGTAGAGAAGTAGAAGATATTCTTCAGTCCCCAGCCACTGAGGGCTTTCAGAGTTGCAATCCGTTCCCATCTTACCCAGGGTAAAACTTTTTTATCCTTATTACCCTGCCAAAGATATGTGAAGCATAATTTCCTCATTTTATCCAGAGTACTTTTGGGAATCTAGGTGAGGGACATCCAGTAGACAGGAATAGCTTCTAGTACCGATTTTATTAGTACTAGTCCCCCAACTCTTGAGAGCCAGCAATGGCTCCAACATTTTAACCTCTTCTCCATTTTTACTATTAGCCACCGCCATTTGATCTTCCTATAGTCATTTGGTTTTAAAAGAAACCCAAGATATTTCAACCCTTCTTCAATATCCAAGACCTGAAAGGGAAGTCTCTCCAAGAGGTAAAGTATTTCCTTGTCTTCCATCGAGGAGAAAGTGATACTTGACTTTTGTTTGTTTATTTCCATGCCAATGGATTTTTTGAAGAGTAAAATTCCATCACACAGTTTTCCAATATCCTGTCTTGAGCCATTACAGAAAATTAAGATGTCATCCACAAAGAGCAAGTGTGTTATGTAAAACCCATGAGAGATTTTGATGTCTCTAAAGCTTCCTGTAGATTTAGTTTCGTGCAGATAGTGGCTAAGACATTTCTCAATGAGCATAAAGAGCAGCGGGGAGAGGGGACAACCTCGACGTAGTCCTCTTTCCGCCCTGAAGAAGGGGGTAGCTGAGCCATTGATCAAAAGAGAGAAGGATATTGAGTTAAGACAAGCCATGATCCAGTTTGTAAAAGCTATACCAAATCCAAGATGGATTAGTAGCATATGAATGTAGAGCCAGTTTACCCTATCAAAATCCTTAGAAAGATCAATCTTTATTGCTGCTCCTTTGAGTTTTTTAATTTTCATGCTGTGTAGACCTTCCTGTGCCACACCAATTTCTTCATGAATCCGTCTGCCTTTTAGAAACCCAAATTGTTCCCCCGAAATATATTGAGAGAGAGAATATTTTAACCGAAGACTCGTAACTTTTGAGATGATTTTGTAGATGCAATTGCAGAGAGAGATCGGTCGAAAATCATCAAAGGAGTTTGGATTATCAAACTTGGGTATAAGAGCAATAAAGGTGGTGTTGAAAGGTTCGTGTAAATGTCCATTTTGCCATGATTCCTCCACAACTTTTAGAATGTCGTTCCCCAATAGATCAAAGAAACCCAGAAAGAATTCAATCAACTAACCATCCGACCCTGGACTCTTCCCTTTCTGGAAGGATTTCATAACAACAAGCAATTCTTGTTCAGTAACCAGAGCCATTAAAGAATCTCTTTCTTCGTCGTCCACAAAACGTGGGAAGAGTCTGGCAGCTTTCACTATATCCCTGATTGAAGTGCCCGACTGTGCTTTAAATAGTTTTGTAAAATGTGAAATCTCCAAAGTTGAGAGCCCTTCAAAGGTGTTGACCAACTGTCTATTTCTCTATTTTAGGCTTCAAATGGTGTTAATTGGTTTCCTGCCTTTGGCAAAGGAATGGAATAATTTTGTGTTCTCGTCCCCACTGGCGAGCCAAATAGCCCAGCTTTTTAGTCTCCAGAGAGATTCCTTGTCAGCCAAGATAGTTTTCCGCCGGAGTTCTAGTTGTGCAAGTTCTTCCCTAGCTTCCCTAGAGCTGTATCCTAAAGCAGGGTCAACTTGCCAATCCAATAACTTTTTTTCTAGGGCCGTTAGTTCCTGGTCTTATTTTAATCGTTTCTCATGTGCCCATGTAATGGTGGCCTGTTTGACTTTCTTTAGATTGTCCATAAGGATAATTGCGGCATGTGTGTTGTGTATGGGTCCAATCGGTACCCACAAATTGTGAACTAAGGTCTGATACTCTGGTTCTTTTAGCCAACCTTCGAAGAATTTGAAGGGGATAGGTGTGCTCCGGGTGTTGTCCCTTAAATCTAAGATAATCAGATTGTGGTCATATTCGCCTCCACAACCCATTGACAGACAAGTCCCAGGGAGTCCACCAGGTCCTCTGTTAGTAGAAAGCGATCCAATCGTTTGGAAATTCTAGCATCCTCGGTTCGCAGATTCCTCCAAGTTGGCTGTAATTTTGTCGGAAGGAGATCCAACAATCCCAGAGTATCTAGAAGGTGTGTAAAATAATCAGTCAAGGGGTCCGGAGACGAACGGGGGCCCCAGACCTCCGCCGCTCCCAAGGAGAAATTTAGTCCCTTCCTAAAATAACCCCTACCTAGGAAAGCCAAGGACATGTAGCCAAAGAGTCCCAATATCATTTCTGATCAACATAGGGACCGTAGACATTGAGGAGTACCAAAGTGTGCCCGAGCTCTGCTGAAAATAGGCTGAGGCCGATCCCTGTGTCAAAGCCCCAAACATTTTCACATTTGACACTCTTAAGTCTCCATCCTGTGGCCAGACCCCCAGAGCATCCTTTGGCATCAATCGCTACAAAGGACCAGCCAGGGAGAAGTGCTTCTAAAGAATGAGTCACTATCTCACTGATTCCCATTGTTTCCTGTAGAAAAATTACTTTTGGGTTGTGTACAGTAATAAACCTTTTCAGAGACAATTTTTTTGCCAGGCTCGCCAAACCCCTATAGTTAACGGAGAGTATTTTCATGAGGTAACCAACTCCTGGGATTACTTTTCTCTAAGCGCCCATTCAATGGAAGATTGTCTTCCCGAAGCAACATCTACTTTAGCTCGATCTTGTGCCAGTAAAAAGTGAGAATGTCTACCCCTTCCCCTCGAGGAGGATTGGGCCTGGGTGAGAGACCCCAAGCCAGCCCCAAGTTTTTCTTTCGAAGAGACTCCTCCCATTGAGTAAGAGAAAATGGCCCTGTTATGGAGAGTGTATCGAATTATAAAGCCCTCAGAACACTGGGAACTGGAGGAAGATTGGAAAGCAAAGGGAGTAGGAGGGCTAGGAGGGGAGGGAAGGGAGGAGACAGGGTTCAGAGTAGAGTTTATAAGGACCAAATAAGTGTCCCCAAGGCTTAAAATAAAGGGGGTCTCCGAACCCACGGGTTCCCTGGGATGAAAGTCGTTTGTCACTTGTCCATGTTCAACGACTGGTGAACTACTCGAAGAAGGAAAGAGAACCCTGGGAGGGAGGGGGCAAAAGGATGAAACAGGCTGGGAGAGAGAAAGGGAAGAGGGAAGCCCCAACGGGGGAGGGAAGTCAAAGCTCAAAGTTCCCAAAGGTGGTGTCAAAGAAAAAATAGTAGAAACAGTCAGAGGCAAAGAAAACTGTTGCTTACCTGGCGACAGTTGAGTTCTTGGACCAGCCTGTAGGGAGGATTTCTGAGCCCTTGTGAGCAACGAGCCTCTGTCCACCAAAGAATGTCATGACGGAGTAGAATATTGTCTTCTGTTGACCCATCCAAAGTCCCTATCCCGTGAGATCCCCGCCAAAGTACCCCTAGAGTCCCCACGGCCTGGTCTCGTTCTGTCCGTCACAGGCCCTGATCCAACAACCAAAGTACCCCGAAAATTCCCTTTAAAGAGTAGAGTGCATTCTGCCACGCCATGTCCATATGCATGGAATCTGTGGCACCTGAAAGGAATGCCTTCATAATCTAGTGGATGTAGAAAAATACGAGAGGTTGATTTGATTTTTGTCTCTTTTAAAAGGCCTGACCTGAGGTCCAACGGCACCAAGATTCTAGCAACAGTCATAAGCCCCGTTAATTCAAAAGAGTAGTCGGCCTCCAGGAAATCTTCAAGCCTATTTCCAATGGCCGAGAAGCATGTAGGGTTCCAGTATTGCATGGGAAGGTCAGGTAGTCGGACCCAGACTGGAACGACATCAACTTTCTCCCTCTTGGCGTCAAAGTTTGGGGTCCAGCACTTGAGAACAATTGGGGTACCCACCATCGTCCAAATCTTTGAGAGGACCCAGTCCACACACAAGGAAGCTTTGAATGCAAAGGAGAGCCATCCCCTAGTGAGCAAAAAAATGCAGGGAGAGGAGGTGAGTTTTGAGCCCCAGGAGTTTTCCACCCAAGAGTGAAGAAACGTAGTTCCCAGTCTTTTGCCTCTTGCTCACCCTACCACCACTAGCTCAGAGAATTCCACCACTTGATCCATATCGATGTCTTCTCCAAAGACCAAACAATTTGAGTTTGAGCGATCTCGGGCACTCTGAGTGTTCTTTGGCACCAAGCACTTTGAACCCTCAGAATCCTTGGGGCGTTCTCAGCTTCCTTTCTGAGTCAGACCGTTGGAGACCTGTCCCTGAGAGGGATCAACAAGACTGGAAGCCTTTCTAGGAGAGAGATCCCTGCCAAAATAGGCACCTACCATTGTCGCAGGTTCCAAAAGGGGCCCCAGATCATTGAGTAGTTCTGAGGGCGAAAAATGGGTTCCCAAGTAGTCCTCCCCTAAATCTTTCTGAGATGTGTTCCAGCTAGCTGCAATAGTGGTAGCCCCAGGTTCGAAACCAAGGCAAGCGAAAAGACCTTCTGACAAACTCGGAATCGGTTCCATTCTAGACTCCAAACCCACCAAAGTAGACGCCGCTGGTCCATTTGTCAGCCCTATCAAAAAATACAGAGGAGACAGGGTGTGATTCCCCAAGAAAATGTCAGATGTCAGGAGAATGTGCAATTCCTCTGGGATCAGCTCCTCAAGTCCCAAAGTAGTAAAGACAGGGTTGGATGGGGACCCAATAACTGTTCCAGCCTCCAAAAAGCCCGGGTCTGACGCCCCAGCTGGGTCCATGCCGATCCTATAGAGAAAAACTGAGGGATCACGGAGAAAACCTTCAAAGCGTGTTTCGATCCAAGCCCCCACTATTAGATTAAGGTAACCACTACCTCCCTGGCCTCAAATCCTACCGCTAAAACTGTCGATGGAGTATTGACCAACTCCCCACCTAGTCGTCGATCGTCGTGCCCACCTTCTGCAGCTGCCAGGTGTTACAAATTATTTTCGTCATCCCTATGACCGTTAATTATGTAAACCTATCTATTGCCTTCAGAGGGGTCAGTGGCCTGAGTTCCTAAAGAGAGAAGGGAGAAGAACTTTTCCTGAGAAAAGAAGTTGCATTTTCCCTTGTAAAAACCCTGTAAAAGAAGGAAGTTCGCAGGTTGTCTATGTATTAGGGTGCGAGAATGCTTGATTCTCGCAAGCTGCATCATATCTAGGGTGCGAACTGTTCGCAGACTGCTCTATAGGCAGGGTGCGAGAATGCTTACACGTGGGAAAAATGAGTGTTTTCTCGAATCTTCTAGAAGGAGAAACTTCCATGGTGAGGTGGCATCCGAATGGTTTGGATCTTACTTTCTTTCATGATTTAGTGGGATCATCCTAACCTCCTCACCTTATCCTCTTCAGCTTATAAAAGGAGAGGAGCTCTCATGGAGAAAGTTGGCTTGGATGATATAAGCTTAGCTTAGCTTTCGTTGGCTTGGAATTATTAGCTTGGTTGGAGGGGTTTTGAGATTTGCTTTGTCAAGATAGATTGTGAATATCATCAGATCTATGCTCTCAGAATTCTTGGAGTGAAAGTGTGTTGGGAATGAAGGACAGTTGGAAGGGACCTTACGAAATCAAGGCCATGGTTGTAATCTCTCTTTCACATTTAATATGATACAGTAATATGATTCTTTCCTATAAAGCTTGTTGTGTTTTATTGTATGATTCCTTGATCACATACATAGGTTTATATTGAGTTTATGCTATTACTATTACTTTGGTTGGTTGCGTTCTTTTACAGGATCATCATTGTATGAACATTGGAACGGAGCTAGGATGGTGATGGTGAGAGGAAGTGACGTTTAAATGGTATGTCACCTATCCCTCTTTAGTTAGTCAATTCAATATCTAAAACTTAAGGAAAGCGTCATGTTCTGGTGTGTTTTGTTCTAGATCTAGGTGGATCTAGGGAGATCAGTTAGTGTCCGCACCTACCGATTTGTCCGATAACACCAGGGCACCTAAACAACCTCCATTATTCTAAATACTCTATCCGAATAACTCCAGCCATGTTGAAACCCTAGCCATACTCCATTCTGCATGCTAGTAGCCGAAGCTGGAGATTAATCCAGGGGACAATTTCGTCAAGGTTTTTTCATCATTGACCTGTGATGCATATAAAGAGACATACACAAAATATGAGGACTTCAAGGAGGCCGAGAACACATTATATTATCAATATAATTCAGTAATTTTTTCTGCTGGAATTTTTTTTTTTCTCGCAGAACTCAGTCTTGGAAAAATGTGAGAGGAACATGTAGTGTGCTTCTTGTTCGAACATAAATGCCAGAGACAAAGTTGGGTGAAACAAACGGTATAAAAGACAGGTCAATATGTTGGGATGTACTCCATGTGGATGGCTAAACATCTTTGCATGATTGCAAATGGTGTTTTACCAATAGTAATCACATCGAGCGTTGTTATAAAATTTTGGAAGACGATAAGTCCATGGAAAAGAAGTCGGCCACATATGGGATCCACATCGAAAAGTGATATATATATATATATATATATATATATATATATATATATATATCCTTGAGAGGTATTTACAATCTATCTGGCAATTGTTGCACTCAATGTATGCATCCCACAACTAGCATTGAATATATGCTTATCCTTTCCGGTAAATCACAACGAAAGATGAACATCCGGTGTATAAATGTTATGCTCTGCATTTTGGATCAGATTCATTAGGAAATGCACAGGTTTGTACAGAAAAATACTTTGGTTCAACTCTTCTACAAGCGGGAGAACACTTGATCTTCTGAATGTGTTCAATGTTCCATTGTCCAGCACAATTGTTTCAGATATAGAGTCTACTATTATTGTCTCGGAACTGAAAGGATCGATTGCAGTAAGAAATACTGTGTAATAGAAATATTGCTAGAACTCTGACCATGAGTCCGATTTTGAATTCGGTAAACAACACTCAATCCACTTTATTTTAAAATAATGGAGGCGGGATTATAAATTGATCCACACAGACAAGGAATTGACATGCGGATAAATATTTGTTATTGAAAAGGAAATAGCCAGGCAGTTCAAGCTCCTAGGGGCTTCGACCCAAGTATTTTCTTAAACTACCATAACTGATAGAACCTCCTATCAAAGATATAAAACAAACATCGTACACCCAACCAAAAGGAGAAAAAACTTGGAGAGAGGTATGCTTGGAGTGCAGTAAGGTTTTTTTCTTTAAATTATCATTCATCCTAAATACGTTCATCAGGGATTGACGAAATTGTTGGCAGCAGGGAGTCTTGTGAAGTAGCAAAGGGATGAAGCAAGGATGAGCTTTGTTGGTTCACATAAGGTGAATAATTTACTTGTTAGTTTGTTGTATTTAGGCCTGATTTTATTCAACGCTAATCAATTTCTGATATGCATGTTATCACCTTGTGTTATCACCACCATTGCTCCATTCCATTTTGGCTCATCTTTCTTCTTCTTTTGTTCTTGGTTTTTCTATAGTAACTTTGTTCTAGAATGGCTAAAGGCTAATACTTGGCCCAAGTCTACACAAAGACTCGTAAATTCCAAGAATTCAAGAATTGTAAGGGGAGCATTTTTAAATAAAGATCAAAGTCTTTTAAGCTATGAAATTGTTTCTTTATTTATTTTCTTTTAAATCTCAGTTTTCTGTTGGATTACTAAGAGGGCGGAGTGAATCAGTAATAAAGCAATTTAGTCCCTTTTAACCATATAATCCAAGTGCTATATCAATGAATCATTATTATCCAATAACTGCAGAGTAAATAAGCAATGAACAAATGAACAATCATACACATACACAGTACACCAGTGTTTTACGTGGAAACCCAAATCGGGAGAAAACCACAGAATGATTTTTCTTATATGTCTTGAAGAATTACATTCATTGGAAGAACCAACTTCCTTTGTTTTCTAGACGCAACTGGAAGGAGGCTCCAACCCCCTAGTTTCTCAGCCTACAACCTGAGGGAAGCTCCAACTCTGCAATTCTCTGGTTACAACCAGAAGGAGGCTACAACCCCCTATGTTATTTGGCTACAACTAGAAGGTGGCTACAACCACCTCTCCTTGACCTGTCCTGCCACCTTGAAGTAGAAGTAGAATGATGGAATCACTGTCACACTATCACTGCGAGATATACCGCTGTAAACCTGTACCAATAAATCTAAACCATGCATCAATCATGCATCAACCTGTAATCAACCTGTACCATAAACAAGTGCATTAACCATGGACCAACCTGTAATCAACTTGTACCATAAACAAGTGCATCAACCATGCACCAACCTGTAATCAACATGTACCATAAACAAGTGCATCAACCATGCACCAACATGTAATCAACCTGTACCATAAACAAGTGCATCAACCATGCACCAACCTGTAATCAACCTGTCCCATAAACAAGTGCATCA
>ML810406.1:249565-260328 GCA_009831015.1 Picea engelmannii
GGAATCTGAAACACCAAAGGAGTAACCTGTTCTTTGGGATTGCTCCTCGAAATCAAGGCAAGTGATTAAAGCTAACTCCAAATTTTGAACATTCTTTTCTTCCAACTGCCATTGATAAACAAGAGGTAGAAGTTCATAATAATGCAATGGGGAAATCAAGTTAGTAGGGCAAATTAACATAGGAAATGAATTATATGACTTGATAAACCTAAGGTTAAATGCAAGCATTATTTCATTATCCTTCTTATGTAAATGATTAATCTCTTAAGATTCTCATAAGGATTATCCAACTACCCAAAGGTAGAGGTAAACCAGTAGGAAAATTCAGACCATGTAGAGATGCATTCATCAGGTAGGTTGGAAAATGTGACATTACCCTGAAGGGATTTCATGAACAAAAGCATGCAACTATCATTATCGTTAACTCCAAGGATGGTGCAAGCATTTGAAAATGAACAAAGATGTTCAACCACTATAACAGTTCCATCACCATGAAATAAAGGAAAATGTTGCTTGAATTTGTGAGGTAAGGGATTAGTCGGGTGAACAAACTTCAAGGGGGTGGGAACAAACCATGGGGAATTATTTAGGTATTCTTCAAATCCAAAAATCCCATACTTGCAAAGGATCTTCCCAAGGTTAGTAGTTGAAACCACAGGATTACAACCACCAAACAAGTTTCCAATCAACTCAGACATAGAAATATGGAGAAAATAAATCAAGGTTTGAAAGAATTAGAACAAAACTAGGAAAGAAACATTGAACGGTCCTCCCGAGTATGGTCGCCAAAAGTATGTTGATTTCAAGGGGTTAGAGAGTCTCTAACACCAACATCTCGACCTCCTGTGAGGCTAGGTGGGAAGAGACAGGAATGCCACCCTGGGTTTAGAGCCCCAACAATAAAACACATTTGACTCTAAATTAAATCTCCTCTAACCTAAAGTCCAAGCATGAATTCCCTTTTGCTTTGTATTTTTATAATATTTAATTTTTATGCTTTTATGTATGAGTTCATAAAATTGAAATAACAAAATTAAATCTTAAAATAAATTAAACAACTAAATAAAATACATACAAGAAAGACTAAACTTGATAATATTTTTGTATTTATTTTGTAAGAAAGTAGTCTAAGACAAAACTAACGAAGACTTAAAAAATGTTAGTGCTAAAGTGAAACAATAAATTAGTTTAAAGACTATCAAAATAAATTATAGAAACTCTATAGTGATTTGATATTTTATTTATTTTTCTTTAAGTTAAAATGTAATAATTAATAAGAGAACTAAAACAATAAAATAAATAAATAAAGTAAACAAAGTTTGTACCTATTAAAATTACTAATAAGAATAATATGAAAGAAAATTATATACACAATTTTACAAAAGAAATAAATTCATTAGTTTGTTTTACTCTATTTTCTTTTTAAATTTTTAAGTGTTGAATTAAGAAAAAGACGAAGAAAACCGAGATTGAAAAGAAAATAAATAAAGAAACAATTCCAGAGCTTAAAAGACTTTGATCTTTATTTAAAAATATTCCCCATACAATTCTTGAATTCTTTGAAACTACAAGTCTCTACGTAGACTTGGGCCAGGTATTAGCCTTTAGCCATTCTAGAACAAAGTTACAATTGAACGACCAAGAACGAAAGAAGAAGAAAGTTGAGCCAAAATGGAATGGGGAAATGGTGGTGATAACACAACGTGAGAACCTGCATATTAGAAATTGATTAGCGTTGAATAAAATCAGGCCTAAATACAACAAACTAGCAAGTAAACTATTCACCTTATGAGAATCAACAAAGATCATCCTTGCTTCAACCCTTCGTTGCTTCACAAGACTCCCTACTGCCAACAATTCCATCAATCCCCGCTAAATGTATAGAGGATGACTGATAATTTAAAGAAAAAAACCTTACTGCACTCCAAGCATACCTCTCTGCAAGTTTGTTCTCCTTTTGGCTGGTTGTACGCTGCTTGTTTTATATCTTTGATAGGTTGTTCTATCAGTTATGGTAGTTTAAGAAAATAAATGGATCGAATCTCGTAGAAGCTTGAACTGCCTGGCTATTTCTTTTTTAATAACAAATATTTATCCATGTGTCAATTCCTTGTCTGTGTGGATCAATTTATAATCCCGCCTCCATTATTTTAAATTAAAGTGGATTGAGTGTTATTTACTGAATTCAAAATCGGACTCATGGTTAGAGTTCTAGCAATATTTTTATTACACAATATTTGTTACTGCAATCGATCCTTTCAGTTCAGAGACAATAATAGTAGACTCTATATCTGAAATGGTTGTGTTGAACAACGAAACATTGAACACATTCAGAAGATCAAGTGTTCTCCCACTTGCAGAAGAGTTGAACCCAAGTATTTTTCTGTACAAACCTATGCATTTCCTAATGAAGCTCATCTAAAATGTAGAACATAACATTTATACACTAGATGTCCATCTTTCGTTGTGATTTACTGGAAAGGATAAGCACATCTTCAATGCTAGTTGTGGGATGCATACATTGAGTGCAACAATTGCTAAATAGATTGTAAATACCTCTCAAGGATATATATATATATATATATATATATATATATATATATATATATATATATATCACTTTTCGGCGTGGATCCTATATGTCGTTGACTTCTCTTCCATGGACTTATCGTCTTCCAAAATTTTATAACAACACTCGATTTGATTACTATTGGTAAAACACCATTTGTAATCATGCAAAGATGTTTTAGCCATCCACATGGAGTACATCCCAGCATATCGACCTGTCTTTTATACCATTTGTTTCACCCAACTTTGTCTCTGGCATTTGTGTTCGAACATGAAGCACACTACATGTTCCTCTCACATTTTTCCAAGATAGAATTATGCGGGAAGATTGAGTGTACTGTAATGTCAAAATAACATGTTGAAGGTGGGTGGAACGTCCATGAGGACCATAAGAAACATACTCTAATTCCACTCGAATTGCCTCTAATAATATGTCTTCTTTGGCTCAGATTATAACCAAAGGCTTGTAACCATCATTACGCAATACTAACTTGCCTCAAGATACTGAGAAATGATCTGTATGGATGTAGCAATACCATCCAAACATTTAGTGGAGAAGAGACTTAACCTCCCTTGAACCTCTATGATGAATACTTTATTCCTCGAAGTCACATTATGAAATCTCTAAAAAAGATTAAATAACTATCAACCATCCACTGCATACGTATTTTATGTTACATTTATCAACCGTGGGTTGGATTCCTTTGTTTGTTTCCTTTCAATCTTAAATGTTGGAGTAAGAAGGACATTCTCCAAATCGAATGGATACCAACATAACAACTTTTGAGAATTTAAATTGTATTCAAGAGCATCCATATCACACTTATTTTCCATAAACATGAGTTGGACAACCCATAATAACTCATTAACAAGAATAATAGTCTCATTGATGTCGTAAATTACTTAAGTACGAGAGGGTATTTGAATGTTTTCTTGAGATCCAAATTCAAATTCTAGACAAATAGTGGTAGTAAGTTTATCATCGTAATTAAGGTATAACATATATCCTTGCTTTAGTCATGGGAAAATGCCAAAGTCATAATATCAAAAGGAAGGTATAATCTTTTGTTTGAATATGAAGAGTGGACGATGAGGTATACTTGGAAAGTGAGACATGTTGGTAAAATATAACATAGCTTTAATGAGAAGTAAACATATAATAATATATTTACTTTGAAGACTTGATACGATATAAAATAAAGTTAAGTTCATAACCAAATGGAATGAGAAATATATTTGGAAAGGTGAGTAAAATAAAATATGTGGAAAGAAGGGCGAGGAATATAAGTCAAAACATATTGAACCAATGTGTCAATCAAGAGCACAACACTACGAAGGTGAGCCATGATAATATTGCTAATTATTTGTCATCTTCATCAAGTATCATGTCAATGTGTCAGAACTCATTTTCATTGAATTAACTTGCAACTTGTATAGCTGACTAATGACTGTTAGTGTTAGCCATTAGCGAACAATTATCATCATAATAAAATATTATTGAATATCTAGAGATGTCTTCTTTGAATGTATAACAACAACTCAGCGGGAGCACACAATACTTTGTGCAAGCAATTGCGAAATGAGAGGGGGAGCCTGGTAACGCTTTGTCAGCTAAGTATTGTTGACCAAAAATGTAGTCAACAAATGACAACCAATAGATGCGCATCACTTACAATGGTGTGAAAGATCTTGAAACAATGAGATTATGATCCTTTGATTCTTTGAAGGAAATGGGAAGGATTAGGTAACGATAGGATTGAGGGGGACTCAATGTGGGACAAGAAGAGGTGGATAGGGTTAGGTGGACCAGATTATACAACAGGGGGAAACAAGATGGAGGCCAAGTGATTCATGGATTGAGACTTCATGGAATAACTCATGAAAAGTGGTAAGTATGAGGGGGTTTGGGCCTATTGTATAACCCAAAGGGAAAAACTCTTTGGATCTTGACAAAATGATTAGAAAGTTGGATAAATTGTCGTGGATGTGTGTTGAGGGAAAAACTCAATCTTAACACTGAGCATCCACAACGTGTATGATGGAGTCATCTCAAAATGGAGGGGATGGAGAAAGGGAAAGAAGGAAGGTGGGGAAAGGACTGATGAATGTGACGAGAAAGGATGTCTCGCTTAGCAAGCGTATGGTAGACAAAGCAAGGAATTACGACAAAAATAAGGCAATTTGGTTCAATTGTAAGCCTGCTGTCCACCAAAACAAATTTGGTCAATCAATTAAAAAATATAAAGATATTTTTTAATATCACCGACCATTGTTCCATCAATTTTGACCATCAAATGGGCGAAAAAGGAAAAAAAAGAAGAAAAAAACTAAAAGTAGAACAAAAAGTGAGAAAATAAACTAAATAAATGTGAAATCAACAAAAACCTTATTTACCCTTTTGTAATTTTTATTTTTATTTTTATTATTTATTTTTGTTTATTTAGTTACATTTTTGTATATATCTTTTATTTACGTAGAGAGGAAAAGAATAGAATTAACTCAAACTCAAGTAGGATGACATTTAGCATAAAAGAATGCGTCGTTTGTTTTGCATGCGGGTCTTATGACTTTGAAAATTTTACGCGTGGAAGGATTGCCAACATGCCAACCAACAAATGTGTACGGTGAGGGAAAATGACTAATCAATACCCAAAAGAAATGATTACCAACCTCCAAGACTTGTCAACCAACATGAGAAGATTTGCATTTAATACTGAAAGTATCGATTGAATCAAGGACATCGGGTTTAGGATTTATGGTTTGTATATCAAAGAGATGATCAATGCGTTCATCAAACAAATTAATATAATCTCTAGGAATATTTTGCTCAAGAACAGGGTCATCATAATGCGAATAAGATTGATAATATGGGTTCAAAAACATAGATATTTCCTTAAAATAGTCATCATCATTGAAGGAAAAAGTGCACCTAGGAGGGATTTGCACACTAGTGTTGAGTTCCTTAACCTCTCTTGATTGAAACAATGGATTAGCAATGATGTTAAAAAAGTTAGGATTTTGATCAAACTCATGAAAATATTCAAAAGAGGACTCATCGCATGTATCAATAAAATCATATGGGTCTTTATCAACTTGTTATGACCACTCATTAGCATCATCAACAAATAAAAATGCACCACAAATAGGTTTAATGTGGTCAAAATTGACTTCTTCATTTTCATAATCAACTTCACCATCGTATGTGTGTGGATGGTAGGTTGATCATTGAGCATCATGATATGATCATTATATTCTTCACATCCAAGCTCTTGACCACAAATAGTGAAGTCAATATAATTAGGCCCTAGGAGAGAGGGCTCCAAAGATCTCTCAAGGTAGGCATGATTTAAAGATTGATGTTCAAGGAAGAGCATGTGATCTTGCAAATCCTTGATGATGGGGATTAAGGAAGAGAAATGTTTGTGGGAATCAGAAACACCAATGGATAAACCTGTTCTTTGGGATTGCTCCTCAAAATCAAGGCAAGTGATTAAAGCTAACTCCAAATTTTGAACATTCTTTTCTTCCAACCGCCATCGATAAAGAGGAGGTAGAAGTTCATAATAATGCAACATGGAAAGCAAGTTAGTAGGGAAAATGAACATAGGAATTGAATTATATGACTTGATAAACCTAAGATTAAACACAAGAATTATTTCATTATCCTTCTTATGCAAATGATTAAATCTCTTAATATGCTCATAAGGATTATCCAATTGCCCAAAGGTAGAAGTAAACCAGTAGGAAAGTTCAGACCATGTAGAGATGCATTCATCAGGTAGATTGGAAAATAGAGAAACAACATTACCCTGAAGGGAGTTCATGAACACAAGCATGCAACTATCATTATTATTAACTCCAAGGATGGTGCAATCATTTTAAAATACATGAAGATGTTCGACCACTGTAACAGTTCCATCACCATGAAATAAAGGCAAATGTTGCTCGAATTTGTGAGGTAAGGGATTAACCGAGTGAGCAAACTTCAAGGGGGTGGGAACAAACCATGGGGAATTATTTAGGTCTTATTCCAATTCAAAAATCCCATACTTGTGAATGATCTTCCCAAGGTTATTAGTTGAAACCACAGGGTTCCAATCACCAAACAAGTTTCCAATCAACTCAGACATAGAAATATGGAGAAAATAAATCAAGGTTTGAAAGAATTAGAACAAAACTAGGAAAGAAACATTGAACGGTCCTCTCGAGTATGGTTGCCAAAAGTATGTTGATTTCAAGGGGCTAGAGAGTCTCTAACACCAACATCTCGACCTCCCGTGAGGCTAGGTGGGAAGAGACAGGAATGTCACCCTGGGTTTAGAGCCTCAACAAGAAAACACATTAGACTCTAAGCTAAATATCCTCTAACCTAAAGTCCAAGCATGAATTCCCTTTTGCTTTGTATTTTTATAATATTTGATTTTTATGCTTTTATGTATGAGTTCATAAAATTGAAATAACAAAATTAAATCTTAAAAGAAATTAAACAACTAAAGAAAATACATACAAGAAAGACTAAACTTGATAATATTTTTGTATTTATTTTGTAAGAAAGTAGTCTAAGACAAAACTAATGAAGACTTAAAAAATGTTAGTGCTAAAGTGAAACAATAAATTAGTTTAAAGACTATCAAAATAAATTATAGAAACTCTGTAGTGATTTGTTATTTTATTTATTTTTCTTTAAGTTAAAATGTAATAATTAATAAGAGAACTAAAACAATAAAATAAATAAATAAAGTAAACAAAGTTTGTACCTAATAAAACTACTAATAAGAATAATATGAAAGAAAATTATATACACAATTTTACAAAATAAATAAATCCATTCGTTTGTTTTACTGTATTTTCTTTTTAAAATTTTAAGTGTTGAATTAAGAAAAAGATGAAGAAAACTGAGATTTAAAAGAAAATAAATAAAGAAACAATTTCAGAGCTTAAAAGACTTTGATATTTATTTAAAAATGTTCCCCATACAATTCTTGAATTATTTGAATATACAAGTCTCTTCGTAGACTAGGGCCAGGTATTAGCCTTTAGCCATTCTAGAACAAAGTTATAATACAACGGCCAAGAACGAAAGAAGAAGAAATTTGAGCCAAAATGGAATGGAGCAATGGTGGTGATAACACAAGGTGAGAACCTGCATATCAGAAACTGATTAGCGCTGAATAAAATCAAGCCTAAATACAACAAACTGACAAGTAAACTTTTCACCTTATGAGAACCAACAAAACTCATCCTTGCTTTAATGGGTCATAAATAGGTTTAATGTGGTCAAAATTGACTTCTTCATTTTCATAATCAACTTCACCATCATATGTGTGTGGATGAGAGGCTTGAAATGAAAGATGATCTTGGAGTTGAGTTTTTCTATGAGGTTTAAGAAGGGTGATTTTTGGAAAATGGAAGATAGGTTGATCATTGAGTATCATGATATGATCATGATCTTCTTCACATCAAATCTCTTGACTACAAATAGTGAAGTCATTATAATTAGGCCCTAGGAGAGAGGGCTCCAAAGATCTCTCAAGGTAGGCATGATTTGAAGATTGATATTCAAGGAAGAGCATGCGATCTTGCAAATCCTTGATGATGGTGATTTGAAATTTGTTCTTTGGGATTGCTCCTCGAAATCAAGGCAAGTGATTAAAGCTAACTCTAAATTTTGAACATTCTTTTCTTCCAACCGTCATCGGTAAAGAGGAGGTAGAATTTCATAATAATGCAACATGGCAGCCAAGTTGGTAGGGTGAATGGACACAGGAATTGAATTATATGACTTGATAAACCTAAGGTTAAATGCAAGAATTATTTCATTATCCTTCATATGCAAATGATTAAATCTCTTAAGATGCTCATAAGGATTATCCAACTACCCAAAGGTAGAAGTAAACCAATAGGAAAGTTCAGACCATGTAGAGATGCATTGATCAAGTAGGTTGGCAAATAGAGAAGCGACATTACCCTGAAGGCAGTTCATGAACACAAGCATGCAAATATCATTATCGTTAACTCCAAGGATGGTGCAAGCATTTGAAAATGCACGAAGATGTTCAACCACTGTAACAATTCCATCACCATGAAATAAAGGCAAATGTTGCTCGAATTTGTGAGGTAAGGGATTAACCGGGTGAGCAAACTTCAAGGGGGTGGCCACAAACCATGGGGAATTATTTAGGTCTTCTTCAAATTCAAAAATACCATACTTGTGAATGATCTTCCCAGGGTTAGTAGTTGAAACCACAGGGTTACAACCACCAAACAAGTTTCTAATCAACTGAGACATAGAAATATGGAGAAAATAAATCAAGGTTTGAAAGAATTAGAACAAAACTAGGAAAGAACCATTGAACGGTCCTCCCCAGTATGGTCGCCAAAAATATGTTGATGTCAAGGGACTAGAGAGTCTCTAACATCAACATACCGACCTCCCGTGAGGCTAGGCGAGAAGAGACGGGAATGTCACCCTAGGTTTAGAGCCCCAACAAGAAAACACATTAGACTCTAAGTTAAATCTCCTCTAACCTAAAGTCCAAGCATGAATTCCCATTTGCTTTGTATTTTTATAATATTTAATTTTTATGCTTTTATGTATGAATTCATAAAATTGAAATAACAAAACTAAATCTTAAAAGAAATTAAACAACTAAAAAAAATACATACAAGAAAGACTAAACTTGATAATATTTTTGTATTTATTTTGTAAGAAAGTAGTCTAAGACAAAACTAATGAAGAGTTAAAAAATGTTAGTGCTAAAGTGAAACAATTAAACAATAAATTAGTTTAAAGACTATCAAAATAAATTATAGAAACTTTGTAGTGATTTGATATATTTTTTAATTTTCTTTAAGTTAAAATGTAATAATTAATAAGAGAACTAAAACAATAAAATAAATAAAGAAAGTAAACAAAGTTTGTACCTATTAAAACTACTAATAAGAATAAAATGAAAGAAACTTATATACACAATTTTACAAAAGTAATAAATCCATTAGTTTGTTTTACTGTATTTTCTTTTTAAAATTTTAAGTGTTGAATTAAGAAAAAGATGAAGAAAACTGAGATTTAAAAGAAAATAAATAAAGAAACAATTTCAGAGCTTAAAAGACTTTGATATTTATTTAAAAATGTTCCCCTTACAATTCTTGAATTCTTGGAATTTACAAGTCTTTGCATAGACTTGGGCCAAGTATTAGCCTTTAGCCATTCTAGAACAAAGTTACAATAGAAGGACCAAGAACGAAAGAAGAAGAAAGATGAGCCAAAATGGAATGGAGCAATGGTGGTGATAACACAAGGTGAGAACCTGCATATCAGAAACTGATTAGCGCTGAATAAAATCAAGCCTAAATACAACAAACTAACAAGTAAATTATTCACCTTATGTGAACCAACAAAGCTCATCCTTGCTTCATCCCTTTGTTGCTTCACAAGACTCCCTGCTGCCAACAATTTTGTCAATCCCTAATGAATGTATTTAGGATGAATGATAATTTAAAGAAAAAAACCTTACTGCACTCCAAGCATACCTCTCTCCAAGTTTTTTCTCCTTTTGGTTGGTTGTACGATGTTTGTTTTATATATTTGATAGGGGGTTCTATCAGTTATGGTAGTTTAAGAAAATACTCGGGTCGAAGCCCGTAGAAGCTTGAACTGCTTGGCTATTTCCTTTTTAATAACAAATATTTATCCATGTGTCAATTCCTTGTCTGTGTGGATCAATTTATAATCCCGCCTCCATTATTTTAAAATAAAGTGGATTGAGTGTTGTTTACCGAATTCAAAATCAGACTCATGGTCAGAGTTTTAGCAATATTTCTATTACACAGTATTTCTTACTACAATCGATCCTTTCAGTTCTGAGACAATAATAGTAGACTTTGTATCTGAAACAATTGTGTTGGACAACAGAACATTGAACACATTCAAAAGATCAAGTGTTCTCCCGCTTGTAGAAGAGTTGAACCAAAGTATTTTTCTATACAAACTTGTGCATTTCCTAATGAAGCTGATCCAAAATGTAGAGCATAACATTTATACACCGGATGTCCATATTTCGTTGTGATTTACCAGAAAGGATAAGCATATCTTCAATGCTAGTTGTGGGATGCATACATTGAGTGCAACAATTGCCAAATAGATTGTAAATACCTCTCAAGGATAAGTCCATGGAAAAGAAGTCGGCTACATA
>ML810407.1:25374-38706 GCA_009831015.1 Picea engelmannii
ATTTAAACATCTAAAATACAAAATTAAAATAAAAAAACCAAAAAAACTTAAAATTAAAAAAAATTAAATTAAATTTTTAGTAATAAAGTAAAAAAATATTAAATTTTATAAAAGCCACATTTTTTCAAGTTATATATAATAACAATAATAATAATAATAATAATAATAATCCATTTTTAAGGTCATATCGGATCACCTAGCTATTTGACTGGTAAAGTTTACGGAGGTATACATACCATACCCCTTCTGGATTTGAACTTGTGACCTCTTAAGAGGAAACACATGTTACATACCATACCCCATACCCCCTCTGGATTTGAACTTGTGACCTCTTAAGAGGAAACACATGTTACATACCATACCCCCTCTGGATTTGAACTTGTGACCTCTTAAGAGGAAACAAATGTTAACCATTAGGACATACATACATACATACATATGTTCCCAGTCCTCGACGGGCAAGATGAGGTCGTATGATTGTCACAGGATCGCCAAAGGACCGTCATAGGACCTGGTCTTGGCCCGTGAGAAAGGCTGGGGTTATGATATATATATATATATATATAAAGTTTTAGTTTAAGGAGTTTTTCATAGTTGCACGGGAATTGTTCCCGACATTTCCAACATCTTTGAAACTTGTTCCCGAAGTTTTGGGAGCTTGGGAACTGGTTGGGAAAGTTCCCAATTGGCTAGGAACTCTTTTGGGAACTTGGGAGCTTCAACATCAAGGAAATGGGAGCTTGGGAACTAGTTTCCTAAAAGAAGAGCTTTAAATTAGAATTATATTAAATTAAAATGTAAATATTTATTCCATTATTACAAATACATAATTTCTTACAAATATTTATTCAAAATATCACTATAAAACTAAGATAAAACTACAGTTAAATATTATTTAAAAAATTAGTTAAGTAAAAAACTTAATAATACTCACTTTATAGTTGTGGTTATGAAAGCTTTTTAATGCATGTATGTTTTCATTCAAGCCCAAGCTAAACATGGAAGTAGAATAAATCAATACCATACCCTATCCAGGGAAAGCATTTGCTCCACTCTGTAGTTGATATCAACCAACAATATCATTGACTTTTTTTGTATATTCATATTAGAAGATTAGTACTATTTTGTTTTTTCCAATAAAAAAAGAATAATGCTTCAAATTTACAAAGATGTTTAAAGTTTATATATGTAAAGTTTAATTTTAAAAAGATGTTAATTAATTTTTTTTTCTCATTTTCTAATGGAATATTTAAGGATATTAAACTTTCAGTGTCGTGTTAAATATATTCATATAATTATTAGCATAAATTAAATTAGTAATTTCAATATTGTAGTTGTTACAATAGGGAAAACATTGTCCTCAATTGACCTTCAATTTTATTAAAATAAGATTTAAAATGTATCAATATCTATATACATTGTAATCTAAAATATTTTTTATATATTTTTAATATATATTATTGTTGTTCCCAACTTCATGTTTCCTGTAAATTTGAGGGAAAGTTCTAATCCACATTCCCACTTTTCGGAAACTCGTGCAACATAGGAGTTTTTGTATTTTGTATTTTTTAGTTTTTTTTTTTTTACCTTTCAAAAGATTTTTAATTATTCTTTTTTCCATTTTTTTTTTTAATTTGGGGTTTGATTGTATTTTTTTAAATGTGTTTTTTTCTTCATTTAAAAGAAAAACTTTGAAGATTTTCTCCTTTCTCTTCATTTATTTTTTAATGTAAATTAAAAAAATTGAAGATTTTCTCCTTTCTCTTTATTTATTTTTTAATGTAAATTAAAAAAAAAGTTAGTAAATAAATTTTCAAGTGACTATTTAGGGTTCAATTTTGGGTTTTTTATTTGCATAAGGATTTGTTGTCAAGGCCACAATTTCAATTATGTGGTAATTAGCTATAATTTTAACATTTTGAAAAAACTTTTTTCTTTAGGTAGCATCACTTTTTTATTTAGGTGTTGATTTCAAGGTTTTTCTAAGCAACTATTTGATTTTTTAAGGCCATGGTTGAAAAACGTTGTAATTTTGACCTAGTTAGAAAAAATGGTGCTCCCAGTAGCACCATTTTTTGATTTGGGGGTTGTTTTTCATGTTTTTTTATGCAAAAATATGGGTTTTAAGGACTAGAGTTTTCATTTTGAAGTCACAATTCTCGTTAAGTTGGTAACTTTGTTCACATTTAACGGGACATGCAATGAACAAATGGAAGGTACAACCATGGTGTCCTTATCCCCAGTTGTCGCCAATATTTTTATGGAACATTTTGAAGCTTTACCCTTAAACAACTTTCATCTTAATCCCAAATGTTAGTTTCAGTTTGTTGACGATACCTTCATTGTTTGGCTTCATGGCCATCCCTCTTTAACCTCATTCTTTAACCATCTTAACACCATTTCACCCCATATCAAATTTACCATGGAAATCCAAAATGAAAACTCTCTTCCCTTGTTGGATGTTCTCACCACTCATCTTCCCAATGGCACCCTCACCCACCAAGTTTATAAGAAAATACTCACATTGAACGATACCTTCACGCCCATTCTCACCATCGCCCTGTCCAAAAATCTATCGTCCTTAAAACTCTCATTACTCAAGTCATTCAAATTTCCGATCCTCATTTCCTTGAGAAAGAAAAAACCCATTTAACTAAGGCCCTTGTGGCGAATGTTTATTTAACTTCTCAAATCAACAAGGCCTTTTGCTTGGTCCGCCATTCTAAATCTAAAAACTCTCATTCCTCTTCCCACCTTTAGCTCTCATTTCTCTTCCTTATATTCAAGGTACTACATTCATAATAACTAAGGATAAATCTGATCCCATCCTTGGCCAATGAGTTTACAAAATTCCCTACTCCTGTAGCAAATCATACATAGGGAAAAATGGTAGATCATTTAAAGCCCGTCTCAAAGAACATATCATTGACACCTTCTATAATCACATCTCTATGTCAGCTATCACCGAACACTCCTACAAATCTAATAATCTCAAACTAAAATTCTAGCTTCAGAATCCTATTACTCCTCTCATATCATTCACGAAGGCTTGGAAATTGAAAAACATCCTAATAATTTTAATCGGGAAGATGGCTACAAACTTGATCATTAACCCTTCTATTTTTAAAAATTATTTTATTTATTTATTTAATGTTATTCTACTTTTTCTTTTTTATTTGTTGGTTTATTATTTATCTTTTATCCCTTAGTGTAATGCTATTTTCTTTTTTTACTTTTTACCCATCTCATTTATAACCATTTTTTTGGTTCTTTGAAATACAATCTTAATAAATTAGATTTTTTAAACTTTATTTTCTTCAATCTTTTCTTTTAATTTCATTTTTAAAGTTATCATTAAATTTTTTTTATTTCCAAAGTCTAGTTTTTAGTGTTCACTAAAAACTAAAAACATTGGAGGTTTCAAAAATTTATACAAAGTTTATCTAAAAAAAAACTTAAACAACAAAATAATAATAAATTTAAAAATTAAATAAAAAACAAATAATACACTAATACAAAAATTTATTAAATAACAACACAAAAAATATTAAATAACATTAAATGAATGGTTAAAATAAATAATATATATATCTTGGAAATTTTATGGAATAATGTAGCATTGGGATTCTCAATTTTTCAACTACTCACTTTCAATATTAACTTTGCTTCCTCAAATAAAATACAAATTAAAAACCATGTTAATATGATAAGATAAGATAAGATATGGATTTATCTTAAACTAATAACATTATTAAGATATATTAATTTATAAATTAAAAGAATTTCATTTGCATGGTTAGAAAAAATAACAAATAATCAAGTTGAAACATTGATTCAATATATGGGATTGAAACTAATTGACTCCAGACGATATAAGGAAATTATTGTGATATGAGACCCCGAGTTCATAATTAAGAGAGTAAGGAAGTGCTTTCGGAAAGATGAAAAAATTTCATTAGAAATATACAAAGAATACTGAAAAAAGAGGAAATATTAAAGGGAGTGGAATATCATCATGTTTTAAGAACCTTGAATCAGAAAGAAAATATACTGCACAAAGAAGCTTGTGGTATAGAACAAGACATGCTAAGGAACAATCAATTTCTAGAAACAAAATTCCTACCATAAATGTAATGTCGTGTGGTCTAGAACAAGGCATGTTAAGGAACAAACAAGTTCTAGAAACAAAATTCCTATCATAAGTGTAATGCCTAGTAACTCAAAATTGGAAAGGGGGACCAACTTCTTAAATAATCTATAACATAGTTGATGAGTTTTCAAAATATGACCCATAATTATGCGCTAATCTCTATGAGATCAAATGTAGAGAACGATAATGTTTCATATAATAGCTTCATAAAATGCTAGTCATGGAGACAACTAGTCAAAACCATGTGGCTATTAAGTTTAAACTATTTTAAATTAGTTTCTCTATGTTTTAGAGTTTCCTTGTTACTACGAAATTATGTTAAAATTTATACTTTTATTTATTTTTATAAAACAAACACTAGTATAATTAAAGAAATTCTATGTAAGAAAGTTGTAATCTTCATCAAAACATATTTACTTAAGACTCTTTGTATTAGACTACACTTTGACTAGATTGCAACTTTTTGCTGATATTAAATCAACCGCTTCTATTAAAAAAAATAATTTATACGTCATCAAATTTGAAATAATTCATACTAAATGATGCATACAATTATATATTATTAAATTATTATTACATTGATTAACTTTCTCTAAAGAGAAGTAGAGAAGTCTCTCTTGTCATTGAGTACTTCAACTATCAATTTATGGATTTATTAATAACTTGTATTTAGTCCTTTTAATCGTACCATAAGAATTTGAAAAGCTTAAATCTACAATTTATTTTATTTAATTTGTTTGAATGTTATTTTTTAATATTAATTATTTATTTATTATTATATTGACCATAAATAAATTTGAAAAAGTTAAATCTACAATTTTATTTAATTTGTTTGAATATTTTTTTTCAACATTAACCATTTATTTATTATTATATTGACGATAAATAAATGATATAATAATTTTAGTGAAACTAAATAACATAATAATGCAAGTAACTAATTATCAATTTACCATCCTTTTAATTTTACCATCCTTGTAATTTAACTATTTTTGACACTTATACATTCAAATTATATAAAAATTTGATAAACCACAATCAATAAAAACTAGAGGAAAAATACATGAACTTAAAATCATTGTACTAAAAATCATTGTACTAGTTTCCACATGTAACACATCTCCTAAAGCTAAATTCTTTCACTAATATCTAATATGTATTTATTTATGTAATTATCATTGTTAGCAATTCACCCATTGATATAATATCTAATCTATGTAATTATCATTGTTCCCAAGTTTGTATATGTTGAGTGTATATATATAGTGACGAGAGGAAAAAGACATGTATTAAAGTTATTGTATTAGTTTCTACATGTAACACCTCTTCTAAAGCTAAATTTTTTCTCTTCATGTATACCTATAATTCACCCATTGATATAGTATGTAATCTATGTAATTATCATTGTTTGCAAGTTTATATATATATAATTTTTTTTTTCCTTCTTTGAAATAAATGATTTCAAAATTATTGAAAATCTATATACCTTCCTATTTATTTTAATTTTTTTTTCATAATTATATTGTCTTATACCATTAACAATTTCGTTCAACAATTGTAACAATTGTAACTTATGATATTAATATACTAATATAAGTAAATTCTAATAAATAACAAGTGCTGCATGGCAGTGTAGTCCCTGCCAGGTTGGAATGAGAATAAATGCACCGCTATGGCAGGACCGAGGGAGAAATAGAAGTCTGAAACAACAGAGACACGTGGGAAACAACTTGAAGTACAAGTGGTATCCATGCAGAGGATGCCTCGTGGAAGTGTGTCAAAGGCCAACCATAAGACATTGGGCTGCTAGATGACCCCCAAAGAAGCTCCCAAATTAGTTAATTATAATATTGTATTAATATGTGGTTAATATGCAAACGAGGTTGTTTTTTCCTGGGGTGTGTATAGTTCAAACATGGGACTTAGAAAATTTATGTCTCAATGACTTGAAATAAAGGTTCCTGGAAAAAAGGACCATGAATCACACACATTAAACATTCAAATATAATAAACACAATTTCCTGACATCCAACATAGTTGAAGGAAATAAATTTAGCATTCAGAAAGAAGGTCACAAAAATTGTTCCCGAATTAGTTTTCTTTGAAATTTATAAAAAATTAATAATGTTTGTTACATATTTCTGTAAATTTAAATGCATTTGTCATATAGACTGGGATTGGGCATCCCATAGAACATAAATGAAATAAGTACAAGAAATAAGACTGTAGAAAAAGGAAGTGCGTGACGGTAGAGAGGAAGACCTGAAAAGAAGAAATTGGAAGTTATGAGTCTTTGGTTAGAGATTTATATTTAAAGAGGTAGAATAACTGTATTGATAAAGAAAGCAAGATGTGATCAGTATAGACTTACTTTGAAGCTGATGCGTTTTTGTTTCTCTCATCGACGACCATTGGAATCGTGCCAACCGGTTGTTGCCCTTCGTCGGTGAACTTGTCCATTCTCCTTTGGAGCCATTCTTCAATGTAGCTTTTCATGGGGGCCACGTTGATTTCATCCTGGATTTCTACGTCGAAAATCTCATTTTCTAATTTCTTTAGATCCATAGAAATATTATGCAGACCCTGTTCAATTTCTTCATTGTGTGCCGAATAGTCCACTAGCCAGTTCTCGACATCATCTTCACCATATTCAAGGATGCCGTAAAACTTTTCTAAAGACAACCCCTTTAAAATATCAACTTGTTCATCGAAGGCTTGCTTGGTTAAGGACAAGGATTTGAGGATTAATTTTGGGTCTTGAACCTCGTTGGTACTTCTGGCTAAGTCTATTTGGGTTAGGTTTCTAAATAATTCTTCTTTCTCTGATATGACTTGTTCACATGATTCGACAATGAGTTGGAAGTTCTTAACTTTATCCTTCCAACATGATTTTAATTGTTTGACCCACTTCGGGCAGGGGAGATCCTCTTGTCTTCTTTTCAGATCCGAGTTGTTGATGGCATGGTTGGCAAAAGGGATCACCGTCTGTTCATAGAAACATTCTTCATTTTTTAAATTCGTGTACAAATGTTCACGAAAATCATTTTCCCTCTTTCGAAAGGAAGCTATATTTTGTGATGTTTCCCAGGCTTCAACAATTAGCTCCATTCTTTTCTTGATGTTCTTCTCTACATAGGATCTATAGGACATGAGGAGGCTGGAGAATCCTTTTAGCTTGGCTGCAGGGGTAGCGGGCACATTTTTTGCTAAAGGACTGGAAAACACTAGGGTATCAATGAAAGCCTCCTCCAATTCCTTGATCCGGTCGTTCAGTCTGGCATTCTCCGCTTCAATTCCTCCAATGGAATCATCAAGAGCATCAACAGTTGCACGGTGAAATCGAGAGATTTGGAATGACTGGATTTTCCTAAATTTAATCTCTGAACGAGATTTTCCTTTCTTATTTGTTACATCTCTCTTTTCAATAATTAAATTTTTAGATTGGTTGTCAAAAACAACACTCTGGAATATGAAGGATTCATCTTTGAAAAAAATGTCGGTCTCAACTATTTCAATTGTGGAACTATGGGGCATCGCGTCTAGGGACAGATCAAATTTTCCGAACAGGGCATCCACAAATGTTCCAAGTTGCATGTCCTCACTTTCAATTTCGAGTTCTTTCGCCTGCTCTACAATGTTTTTTCTCTTCTTCGTCAGGGGAAGCTTGTGAGAACTATCAATTTTTCCACGAGGAGGGTTCTTATCTCCTCCTCCGTTTGAAGATTTATGGGTTGCTTTCTTACTGGGGTGGGTCGTTGAAGCGATGCTCCATGATGTCTTTATTTTGGGAGTACTAACTGAGGACTGGACACTCTTATCACCAGAGCCTTTTCCCTGTTGTCTATACAATTCAGTTGGGCTTTGCAATGTCTCTACGTTGCAATCGTCAGAAGTGGGAGTATTTTCGTCACTGTCTCTGTCTTTGGTCAAGTGTCTATGGATAAAAGAGATGCTAAAGCCAACTGATAGTAAATGTTCTTGAAAAATCCCATTAGGGTCGAAACCTTTTAGCCTTTCATCATACTTTAGGTTCAAGTTCTTGAAATGGCCTGCGAATTCGTCAATCTTGTTGACATTTCTGAACACGAAATCCCCAACTTTCCAAGGCAGAGAAATGAACTATTTTTTTCTCTTGACATGGAAAAAATGCAACCAGTGGTTGTATTTCCTTGCTATTTCTGTAAGAAACATCTTTTCCGTAATGTGACATGGAAGGAAAGAAAGATTTTCCTTGGAGCCAAAGATCATTATTACACTATAATTTTCCTTTCGTTCAAGTGTCCCCTTGTTCAAAAACTTGGTTTCCTATCTAGACATCCGGGTAGCATCCTTTCCTAACAATACATCCTTGAAAACTAAGACGAAGTCATTAAAAATATCATAAAAATAATGGGAGGTCTTGTGCCTCCACAAGGCCTGGTACCAGAATTTTACTGGGTCGAATTCATAGTTTATTTTCTTGGAGAGAGACAGTTTTGGAAACAGACAACAATGCACTATTGCGAAAATCAAGTAGGATGACATATAAAATTTATTCTCTTCTTTGAATCGTGACACTTGGGAACAAATTTCAATGGAAATTAGCTTCCCCCAATCAAAAATAAATTGTTCCTTGACTATGAAGTACAAAATATAAATAACTATATGGGAAATGTTTGTCATGGATTCCTATCCCATTATTCTTGTAAACAACCAAGCAATTTCCCGGAATGGATTTCTAAAGGAACTGACCTGTAACTTTGTGATATCTTCAGGAACCGCTCTCGGGTCTTCGAGGAACTCGGGTAAGAGGTCCAACTCGTTGTCATGTTTTTCTAGGAACTATTTGCAGTCTTGTCCTATGAAGGTCAATGTTGGCTCCGACAATCTTAACATCTTGCGGAAGACCTGAGGTGACAAAGAAACATGAGAATGGTCGCTCAGTGGAATAATTCTTTGGCTTGAAATATATTTTTCAGCGCACCAAGAGACCACCTCCTTACAGTAAAAAACCTCAGGGACGCAGCCTACACGAGAGATTCCAGAGGTCCAAATCACTTCGTTCTGGGAGGAACAAGATGAATAGTAAGAGTATGCCCTGAATCACTGGAAGTTCTGGTCCTCACGTTCAAAGATATTCACTGTATCTCCATAGAACTGTTGTCGAGCTGCTACCATAAGTTTATGAGAATGTTGGTTTGCTCCAGACGATGTTTGAAATGAAGAGCTGGAAGGGCTAATATAACCCTGTGCAAATCTTGGTCCAATGTGTGTGAATGGGAGATTTCCTTGAGCCTTTCGCTCATTAATGACAATTTCGACGACTGTTGCATGATGCACTATTAGCATTAAAGACTAGTAATTGCATACCTAGAAGTGCGAACATGGCGGGTACGACAATGAGCAATTAAGGATTGGATATTTCGTGAACGAGCCAAAGTGATGACCCGTGTTTGAGATGAATAATCTGAAGGGATAATATAACTCTCCATAGATCTTGTTTTAATGCATATTAATGAGAGATATCTTTGAGCATTTCACTCATTAATGACAATGTTGACGATTCCTGCATGGTGAGCTGTTAGCATGAAAGGTTACTAATTGCATATTAAGAAAGAAGTACGAAGGTGGCGGGGACGGGAAAGAGCCATCAAGGAGTGTCTAATTATCGAAAGCGGTCGGGCGAGATTCAAAATAGGGTTACAAGGTACAACCGTTAGAGGTGAGGGCCCGAGGGTCAAATTTTATGTCTCAAAACTTTTTGAGTGCAAAATGCATAACATGGAAGAGGGCATGATGGGATAGTCCAGAGGGAAATTTGTATATCGCAGAACTTCGAGCACTGTTTGCAAGACACAGAACAATGGAAGTGCAATCGTGAGCCCACCTGTCCGCAAACCCGCAATTGAAAAAGTGGCTCAAGTATGGAATAGGGAAACGACTGGGCGGACTCGTTTTCACTAATATATTGAAACTTGTAATATATATCCCATTACGTGGAAAGATCTTTTCTACATGTTTCTGGGCAAATTCTGTGGCAATAGTCAATGTGACTGTCTCATCGAGCCTTTTTCTTTTTAATGACGGTCTGTACGGTTGTTGCATGTTGAACTGTTAGCATTAAACCTTGGTCATTGCATACTTTGAAATAAGTGCGAAGGTGGCGGGCACAATAAACAGTGACTAAGAAGTGCAGATTTCGTGAACCCACCAACGCGAGGATCCGCGAAAGAGATTCCATGAAATGGGAAAGTATGGAAAGTGGTCTGACGGGCTTTAGAATTAGGGTGTCAATGGTTCCCCAGGAGACGTGACTTCTCGAGGGTCAAATTGTATGTCTGGGAACTTGAGTGCAAAATGTGTACCACAAAAGAGGGGATGATATGGGAGTCTGGCGGACAATTTGTATATGGTAGAAGTGTGGGACATCTCCTCGAGCCTTTTTCTTATGGAAGGTGGCAGAGACATGGAACAACAATTAAGGAATGGCTAATTATCGAAAGCGGTTGGTGGCGCTTCAAAATAGGGCTACAAGATACAACCAGCAGAGGTGAGGGCCCGAGGTTTATATTGTATCTGTCGGGAGTGTTGACTGCATAATTCTTAACATGGAAGAGGGCATGATGGTGCATTCCTGTAGACAAATTCTATATCGCATAACTCCAGGTACTATTTTCTAGTCGCAGAACATTGGAAACACAATCCTGAGCTCGCCAATTCGGGAACCTGTAATCGAAAAAGTGTCTAAATATGGAACAGGGAAACGGTAGGCCGGACTTGATACACAATAAATGTACCACGTCATGGACATACAACTGACTTGCAGCTAAGTATTGAAAGGAATGGTGGACGGTCAGGCTCGTGATGGGGCATTCCAATGGAAAAATTGTATATTACGGAACTCCGGGCACTGTTTGCAAGTCACGAAAGATTCAAAACACAATTTTGAGCCCGTCAGTCAGGGAACCCGCAATCGAAAAAGTGTCTAAGTATGGAATAGGGAAACGGTAAACTGGACTTGTTTTCGCCAATATATTGAAATTTGTAATAGCTTTCCCATTACCTAGTAAGATCTTCTCTGCATGTTTCTGGACAAGTTGTGTAGGTATAGTTAGTCCTCGAGGATTTTGCTTATTAATGCCGATATTTACGGTTGTTGCATGATGAAGTCTTAGCATTAAAACTTTGTTGTTTCATATTTGGAAAGAAGTACGAGGATGGTCGACACAAGAAACAATGATTAGGAATTGGAGATTTTGTGAACCCGCCAACCCGAGGATCCAAAATAGGGTGATAAGGTCTCCCAGAAGACTTGAGGCCCCGACGGTCAAATTATATCACTCAGAACATTTGAATGCATAATGTGTAACACGGAAGAGGGGACGATGTCGGAGTTCAGAAACCAATTTGTATATCACGGAGGTCTGAGTGCTATTTGTAGGTTGCAGAACAATGGAAGTTAATTTGGAGGCCAGAATAATTAATGTGCATTGGGAAGGGCACGATTGTGGTAGTGATGGAAGAGAGCCATAAATGGTTTGAAACTTTTTATGAATTCGAGTAAAGTGAAGATTGCGAGTTGGAGGATCCTGGGGTGGAATTGTAGATCAGGGAATTATTTGGGTGCAAGATGTATATCACAGAAAATGTGGAAAATTTTGGCTAAGTATAGAAAGGAATGACGGTCGTTCTGAGTACTGTAAATGGCAGTTTAATGCGTGTTAATGGGAGATGTCGTCGAGGTTTTTTTTCTTGTTAATTCCAATTGTTTCATACTAGTGTGTTTAGTTGTCACTAGTAAAACCATAGTTAATGTGCATTGGGAAGGGCACGAAGTTAGTGGGGATGGAAGGCAGGGACAAATGCTTTGAAACTTTTGTGAGCCCTAGTAGAGTGAAGCTTGCGTGTTCGAGGAGTCCACGGTGGAATTGTAGATCACGAAATTTTTGAGTGCAAGATGTATATCACGAAAAAAGAAGCATCAGAGTTCGAAAGCGCCAGCCCCGACAACTGCGGCCATAAAATTGGATAAGTATGGAAAGGAACAACGGTTGGTTGGACTCATCATGTGAGGATATAAATGGATATGAATATCTATCAGCCCACCAACCTGGAAACCCGCGATCATAGAAAGACGACTAAGTATATAACCAGAAAGAGATAATAGACGTGAAGTAGAAAAGGGAAAAAGGGCTAAGTACAACACAAAACAACATATACTGTTCGTTTATTAATGCCAATATTTTCAAACCCCTGGTGAGTTCTCACAAGTAAATGTATAAATTGCAGACCACACAAGTTTTTTGGGTGTAAGATGTATATGATGGAACATGGGACATAAGTGTTGGATACAGTAAACCTGGGACTCGGTGGTCAGATAATTGGATAAGTATTGAAAGGGACCGTGGTCGGTCGGGCTCATGGTGTGAAGATATAGATAAATATGAGCATCTTGCCAATCCGTGAATCCGGGAAGCCATGATCATAGAAATGTGACTAAATATAGAATCACAAAGGGATAATAGAGGGGAAGAAAACAAGGAAAATTTAAAGAGAAAGTGTTTATATTTATTCCAATAGTATTCATATTAATATATATTAATAGATTATTTCTGGTCCAAACGTAAAGCATCTTCCAATTTGCAGGGTGTTATTCGGTTCACAAATTTCGTTGAAACCCATAAGCAACAGAAATGAATATATATATATATATATATATATATATATATATATATATATATATATATATGACGTAACATTTTTTATATGGATGGATATTATCAAATAGAAGAAGCTGTAATATATGCAGAATATTGAACATAAACATGACGTCAACACTTGAGTTGCCTTGTTCAAATAGAGTCATTAATTCATTCTATTTACGGGACCCCGAAAAATGAAAGTAGGACATGTCATCCCATGTCTTTATTAAGTATAGGGAAGACGCGACATAAGTATGGCCTATCACAAATTATTCTTCCATGCAAAATGTAAGAAACGAACAGAGTAGCCTTTATTTAAATCGAAGTGTTGGGAAACAAAAAGAAAAGCTTGTAGTCCATGTTTAACCACACACACAAAAAAGTACAAAATAAAATAAAAAACAATACCAGAGATTGGAAAACACCATACTAAAACCTCAAATATTCTATATTCAAATAAACTGGGTTACAAAATACAACTGAGATTATTTCCCAAAATAG
>ML810407.1:81545-130574 GCA_009831015.1 Picea engelmannii
CTGGTTATTCAACATTCCATACTTTTCTAAGTGTTAATTTCCCTCTATCATCGAAAACTTGGGGTTTAAGGTGCCTTCCTTGTAATTTTCCTGGTCATCGACATCTGGGACAACTTAGAGATGCTATTTAAGCCCAATTCAAAGACGCGGTAGTGGTTTTATGTGACGCCATCTTTGGGGGAAAAAAATATTGTTAGCCAACAAAAGTTGAGACAAAAAAAATTCAAGTATGTTGTGACTGCTATTCTCCATGTATTCGATCATTTGTTTGGTTGAAAGGCATGCGTGGAGATTTGTATGTTGAATTTATTTGTTTTATTTCTGTAAATTGGAAGGGACGTCCAAGCCACCTGCAAAATGATCCTCTATTGAAGTACACAACTTCTTCCAGCAACACAGATATGGAAAGTGTATCAAATGCTACAGATCACATCATAATATATCTTTCGTCATAGGGGTGGCAGACATCGCGACCCACAAAATGGTCTGGAATATTCGGAAGTGACGCCAAATATTACTCCATGCCCAAATACACTTAGAAGGAAATTATAAAATTGGATCCTTAGGAACGTGAAAAACTGTATGCGCGTTTGAATCAACATTCTAAAATTACAGAACGTTTTATGCCAAAGTTGTAACAGACTTGACATACAGGTAGTTTCTATGTCAAAGATTGTTGAGCGACCTCTGGATGTAGTAACCGACTCGATATACAATCAACTTTCGATCACTATTGATACTAATATGAAGTGTAATAAGTCGTGATCCTAGTCTCCAGGTAGTTTCACCTTCAGGCATCCACACTAGTGGTGACTCCCGGCTCCAGATAACTTTGGCTTCGGACATCGACACTGGTGGTGGCAATGGGAACAGTGCCATTGACTGCAGTGCGACGATGCGGTGAACAAGTAGGGCTGTCATTGTCAAAGCACTTAGACTGCAGGATTGTCAGACCTGCAAAGAACATCGACTTTAGTGTTGCTTTGTCACGACAACTGCAATGTTGCTCTGAGTCCAAAAATCTTTGGATGTTGGGTGTCCTGTGCGATAATGACCTTGACATTAGGTACATGTCAAACATCTATTATCTGAGATTGCAGTGTTAATGCAATTTTGATAGTGGACAATGACTCAATTGCATTGGCACAAGCAATATTAATTGTGTGATTAATTGACATCCTTGAAGGACGTGAATCCCAAACAACGACTGAAACTTTTCGAACAACTATGTGTTTAAAAAATACATTGTTCTATATTTTAAGATATAAGAAATTGTATTTTCTATGTCTAACATTAGGTTTCACACACATACCTTTTTAAGTTAACCAAAATTAATATATAGTCAACTCAGATACCCGGAACTGACCAAATTCCCTAGAGCTAGAGCTAGTTGATTTCCATCATGTTGGTTGGGATAGAAGGACCCACAACCAGGACAAAGAAAGAAGGTAGAAATAAAAGAAGTTGTGTAAACAAAAGATGGTGATGGAAGCACTCTATGACATGGAAGGCACTTACTTCAAGAATCAAGCAATTCCTTTTTTTTTTTCAAATATCGGATCCACTGCAACAGAAGAAATGCATTCTCCTTATTCAAAGCAATGGAAACATCAAGAAGATTGATATTGGGTGGAAACAACTCTGGAATACACTACGAAAACAAGGTCTCTTCTAAAGAATGAAACAAAATGATTACATGAAGGTGGTAGTAAAAGGTGATTTTTAGAAACCAAATCATTACCTGAACATGCCAAACTTCTTGAAGAAGGTGGTAGTACAAAGTAATCTTCAGAAAGTGTTGCAAAGTCCATAATCTAGGATTCCTTCCCACTAACTTTTTCCAGTTACATGTCGATGCAGGCATTATAAACTTTTGAGAGCGTAGTTCCTTGGTTACAAACCCACCTTCAAGTAGGAGGAGAATATTCGTGCAAAGAGGGGAAAGCTCATCGACCTAGATGCAATCATATGCATAGGAATAGTGAAACAAAATGTGCAGTAGCGATAAAAAGTTGATTGTATGTTGAGTCTATTACTACATCCAAAGGACGATGACCAAACTTTGATAAAGAATATGACTTTCTTTCAAGTTTGTTACCACAACCAGAAGTCGCTCAACAAACTTTGAAATAGAAACTTCTGTAATTTTAGGATGTTGATTCAACCACCCATACAGTTTCTCACATTCGCGACGATCCAAATTTATAATTTCCGAGTATATTCACGAATGGAGTAATATTTGGCGTCATTTTCGAATATTCCAAACCATTTTGCAAGCCACGATATGTGCGACTCCTCTGATGAAAGATAAATTCTTGTGTGGTCTCCAGAATTTGATACACTTGCCAAATATGTGTTGTTGGAAGAAGATATATACTTCAACGAAGGACCACTTAGCAAGTGACCTAGAAGTCCCTTCCAATTACCAATAAGAAAACAAAGAAGTTCAACACACAAATATTCAGGCAGGCCTTTCATCCAACCAAAGCATCAAATACAGGGAGAACACCAATCACAAGATACTTGATTTTTTTTTTTTTGTTTGAGTTTTGTTGGCTAACAGAGTTTTTTTTTTTTACTCAAAGATGATGTCACACAAAACTATTCCCTCGTCTTTCAATTGGGTCTAAATGGAATCTCTAAGTTGTCTCACATGTCCATGACCATGAACATTACAACGAAGGCACCTTAAAGCCCAAGTCTTCGATGATAAAGAGAAATGGGAATAAGTATTTAAAATGAATGCTGGAGGATGATAGTATAATCTTCCGTACATGTTGGTTTAATTCATTTTAATGGTAGATTCCCTCGATCTTTTCACTTATTAATGCCAATCTTTTCGAATATGTGTGATGAATAGTCACCAATAACACGAGTTAACATTTCCATATGCAAGCAGATTCGCAAATATGACAACCTATAATATATGCACAATATTAAAGAGGGACATAACCTGAAGACATCTGTGGATGAAACATTTGTGGATGGCAGCATGGTAGTACAATACTATTACTATGATGATGCCTTAAAAAAACTAAAATAACCAATGCTTTTTTCCAATTCAAGATGGACACAAAAAAAAATATTAGATCCCATAATATTCCCCTGTTAATGCGTTTTAATGGGAGACGTCCTCGAGCTTTCCGCTTATTAAAGCCAATATTTTCGAACTTGTCTGGTGGGTTGTCACTAGTAAAAACATATTTAATGTGCATTGGGAGGGGTGGAAGGTGGCAGGGATGGAGGGGAGATAAAAATGCTTTTAAACTTTTCTGAACCCGGGAGTGCGTGAACCCGTGAAACTTTGAAGACTCGACTAAGTATGGAAAGGTGGGTCGGAAAGACGGAGTCATCGTAGGTGGAATCAGGCTTACGAGTTCGAGGAGCCCAGGGTCGAATTGTAGAGCACCGAAGTTTTGGGTGCAAGATGTATACCCTGAACACAGGGCACCAGAGTTCGATAACGCCTATCTGCGAACCCGCATTCATAAAATTGGCTAAGTATGGAAACGAACGATGGTTGGTCAGACTCGTGATGTGAATATATAGATGGAGATGACAATTAGTCAGTTCACCACCCCGGGAACCTGCAAGAAAAGAAATGTGACCAAGTATAGAACCATAAACGCATAATAGAGGGGAAGAACAAAAGGGAAAAACAAGCATTTTTAGAAGAGGAAAAAGAAAGGGAGACAAGAACTTTATCCCTCACACAACAACACTTAGTCTCATAACTATGAAGCCATAGAAACACATTAAATATGGGAAAAAAATTCTCATCTATGAAATATAGTTGGAGCTCGACAAACTCTGGTTCAAGTCAAAAGAGATGTTGTTTATATCTACTGCAAAATTTTGCATATTATTTTATCTTAATAGTATTTTTTGGTGGCCCAACTGTAAAACCATGTTCCAATTTGCGTTTTCCAACTGGAGATGTGTTTGTGAAGAAACAAGTACAAGGAAACTTAATTGCAGTTGCAGGACCTCAACTCTGCAAAGTTGAATCAAACAACAATAAGCATCATCCGACGAACCAACGAGCAAGCACCAACTAGTCAACCATGAATGCCGATGAAAAACAATATTGTCCAAATTTATTGCAGACAAGATTGTATAAACAAATCAGATGAATATATTGTAACACACCTGTTAAGTAAACATTTCATGCTGTGAGGCCTGACAACTAAACATGTAAGATTGTAAGGACCATGCAAAGGCCTCCCACTATGCAAACATTTAAGGAAGATGTATTTTTGCATGGATGGCATTCTGCATCCATAATTGGAACACCTCCATAACACCCACTGACATATAAAAAAGGAAATCAAATTTTCTCTTCACATACAAACATGTTCTAGAAGAGGATTTTGACTCAGGAATCTCCAACATTTAAATTTTTCACTTGCAAACTGGAAATAACAAACAGGAAAGAACGAACATGAACGTAAATCTAGCAACGAAACCCACCCGTCAATGGGGAACAACAACAATAACAACAACAAAAAAAACAATAGGAAAACAAGAAACCAATCAACAAGCAATGAGAAAGCAACAACCACTGAACAGTAACGTCGCCAAAGAACAATATCGCCCATATTCATTGAAGACAACATTGTAGAAGAAAAAAGAAAGGATGAAAATGTATTGCAACAGGCCTGTCAAGCAATGCAAGAATGCAACCGCAAAACCGAGACCCACCGGTGAATGGAGAAGGACAAAAGTGCAACCCCTGGCCCGCAACTGTAACAACAAGTCCAACTGTAGATGCATGACCCCAACCTTGCAAAGTTGAAGCAAACAAGAGCAAGCAGTAAATAAAAAACCAGTGAAGAAGCGCGAAAATTCCCAAGTGCAGCTGTAGGACCTCAAGCCTTCAAAGTTGAATAAAAAAACAATAAGAAACATCAAGCGAACCAAGGAGCAAGCACCAACCAACCGACCAGGAATACCGGTAAAGAACAATATTGGCCAAATTCACTACACACAGTATTGTATCAAAATATTCGGAGGAAAATGTATTGTAACACATCTCTTAAGCAAACATTTCAGGATGTGAGTCCTGTTAGGTAAACATTTAAGGCTGTGAGGACCGTCCAAAGGCTTGCGACTGTTCAAGCAATTAAGAAAGGTGCAGTTTTCACGGTTGGTATTTTTCAATACTGGGAGCGTTCAAAATCCTCTTGATGTCCATCTTTGTATGTGATTACTACGACCAGAGAAGCATGACTGTAATGCTGTCTTCGTCTCGTTCCTGATCACCAATGTTCGACACAGAACCTACCTCCATCATAGCCACAATGACATATAGGAAAAAGAAATCACATTTTCTCCTCACATACAAAGATGTTCTGCAAGAGGATTTCGACTCAGGCATCCCCAATAGTGAAATTTCTCACCTGCAAACTGCAAATAGCAAAGGAAGCTAAACACGACACCAAAACCTACTCGTCAATGGGGAACGCCAGAAGGCGAGTTCCAATCGCGGTTGTAGAAACCTAAGCATGCAAATTGCAACAAGACCAACAGGTAAACAAGAAAAACAATAACAGACAAACAAGAAACCAATGAACAAACAAGGAGCAAGCATGGGCCAGTGAACCAATAATGCCGTTGAAAAACAATATTGCCCATATTCACTACAGAGAACATTGCATTTAAAAAAAAAGGAGGAAAATGCAATGTAACAGGCCTGTTAAGTAAACATTTAAGGCTGTGAGGCATGTTAGGTAAACATTTAAGTCTGTCAGGACTGCTGTGTAAACATTTAAGAAAGAATGCAGTGTGGCAGCTCTGTTATGTACGAAAAAACATTTATTATATTATTTTGAACAAAAAAAAAATCAGTAACAATAGTTCGAACAATAAAGGGTATGTAAAAAAAAAAATTGTTCAAAGGACAAAGTTAAAGTCAACTAATAAAAACATGACTCTCTATCTTCAAAACTTTGGATATCCAAACATTTCAAGAATAAAAGTAAAAATTCAGAAAGACCGTATATGATCAAAAACTTTGGATATGCTAACATATAAAACATTGAGAATAACGAAGCTGGAAATAAGACCTCCAATCTGTTATCCAATCGGATCATGACGTATATGGTATTTTTAATTATATAAAAATCAATGTTTTTAGTTCCCTAGTTCCAACAATAGATATTATGCAAATATTTTTGGTCAAAGGACAAACTAATATGAAGTCAACAAATTATTGATCGCTATAGTCCCTCTACGCCTTCGACAGAGACTAATAACCAATGATATTAATATACTAATAAAAATATATTCTAATATATAATTTTAATAAAAATTATAATTTGATAAATTCAATAATAATTAAGGATTTCAACTCCAACTCATTTACTTCAATTAAAATTTTATTTTGACACATAAACATATATAATACTTTATATATGAAAATAGTTTTTACCTTAAATCCAAAGATTATTAATACATTAAAATTTATTTTATATATAAAAATGGATTTTACCTTAAATCCAAAAATTATTAATACATTGAAATTCATTATTAAATTATGAATGGTTAATATATCAAAATTCTTAAACATATATAATACTTTATATATAACAATGGTTTTTACATTATTAATACATTAAAATTCATTATTATATATAACAATGGTTTTTACATTATTAATATATTAAAATTCATTTTATATATGACAATGCTTTTTACCTTAAATCCAAAGATTATTAATACATTAAAATTCATTATTAAATTATGGATTATTAATATATCAAAATTTTTTAGAAATACATAAATACATATAATATTATATTAAATTATAATCTTTTCAATTTTTTTAATTAACTATTAATTTTAATTTGGACCAATTGGATCTTAATTGTCCTCATTACCCATCACCACAAAAACCTAAAGTTACAAACATTAATTGAAATTGAACTATTAATTTATATGGCTGTTGTTCAAAAGCAACCACCGTAATGTTAACCAAAGAGCTATTATTAGATGATGATTTCCTTTTTTATTTAAAATCAAACATCCATTACAGCATTGTAATGCAGACAGAGGAATCTCATTTATTCATGTACATTTCATTGTAATATGTTATAACATATTAAAAAAGGTAAAGTCGTATCCCATTAAACCAATCAAGTCATATCCCATTAAACCAATCAAGTCATATGAATTATCGAAACCTATTCTGACTAAATAAAGGTGATTGATCAAGGAAATCTAATGATTGAAAATGTAATCGATTCGACTTGGTACAAATTTTTTTCTTAATGTATATAAATATCAAAGTGTGGTTTCGTTACTTTAGACTGATTTACTTGTGCAATGTAACCTTATACTCATTCTCCGATATCAACGTATCTTTCAATTCGGTCTCTCAATTTATTTTGATAAACCATGTTTAATCCATGCTTCTACCGTAAGTATTAAGGTGGTTAGATTCATGCATGAATGCTGTAGTGTTGTGGCAACAGTACTAAAAATTGAAAAAACCATTTCTACTATATATAAATAAAAGAGTTTAACTACATAAAATGTTCGATAAGTATTGAGGATTAAACAAAAGAGTTTAACTACATAAGATGTTCGATATAGTTCAGTGAATGTGTACATAACATTGTAGGTTTATTCACAGTTTGTAGAAAAGATCAATTAAAATAATTTTTTACATATAAGTCACATACATATTTTGTGAATGTATAAAATTAATATGTATAAAAGGACTAATTATTTTAATGAGTTACACTATGCGCTCACACATATATCTTAACTTGTAAACAACATAGTCACATATATAACATAGTCACATATATAACACACCATATTATAAATCAACTCATTTACTTATTATAAATCAACCCATTTACTAAACAACATAGTCTCATATATGACACACCATATTGTAAATCAACCCATTTACAAAACAATTGACTCATATCCATATTTACATGGCACTTTGTCATGATATTTTCAGTTACATACTTGCAATTACAAAGTAACCTACAATCATAATAATGCTACACAATCATTCATATATATATATATATTAAAAGATTGAAACATATATGTATAAATTAAACATTCATATCATATATGAGATCCGTGGTGTCAAAATTTAGAGATTAAACTATACTCAATTTTCTTTATAAATTTTAACTAATGGAAAATAACAAAATGAAAAGAATTGTAAATGTGTACTGTCAACCATAAAGTTATTACTGAATTTGAATATGAGCCCACTTTGCATCAAATTGTTAAAACCATTGTATTAACTTGTCGATTTTCAATTGATTCGGTGATTGACCTTCCTACCAAATCTTTTGAGTACTCTCCTTCCTCAACGACCTTATAGTCGCAAATTGGTTGCATGGAGAAAATACATGATAATAATGATTGCAGGTTGAATTCGTCAAGCTTGAGAAGAGTCCCCACTTCTCTATAACCTGTAATAGATAAACTCTCAACAAGAATAAAGTAAAATCCATTTCAACATTGTGATTCAACCATCTAGCAGTAGGGTTCATTAAAGTGTTTTCTTGCAAGACCAAGTCCTCTTTTTATAGTATTTGTGGCTCATGCTACTTGTCCAACCCATCCATAATTATATTTTACTAATTACTTATTAGTTTAATATTCACCCTTCCATGTGTTGTTCACATGCACATGTAATTATCTATTTAAAAATTAAAAATAATAAATTTTATTCACCCAACTTCTTTAATTCCTACTTTTACTTCTAGGTGTTCCCTTGATTTTCTTATGATTTCCTATTTTAGTGGTGCTTGAATAGTTACTGGTCTTCGTCATTTATTACTTCACTCTACTTTTACTCAAGCCTAGATTTTTTCATCTCACAATTCAATTTGAGGTTAAATTCTAGATCCTTCTTTCTTGGCATTTATATTTCAATTAGATCTTTATCATATTATGAAATGTTATTTGCTCTATGTATATTTATTCTAAGTTAATCAATATTTTGGTTACTCTCTTCGAAATAATGTATATTATAAGATCATTTATGCTAAGATGAAATGTATATTAAAACAATTCTCTTTAAATACTTTTCAATTTAACTTTTCAATTCATTATAAATTTACTAATTTATTAATAATACCAAGGGTGCCATTTTTCTCATGCATTTCAAGATTTACCTTATTTTATTTTTAAGGGTGTCATGATTTGCATGCCCTTCAAATATTCAACTTTTCTTGATGTGGAAATGATGCAATAATGGAGACACTATTAACTCATCTTTGTTGCCTTCTGTTGAGAAACTAATGGTCACTGAGGAATATGGTCACTGTGGTTTCTTATCATAATAGGCAAACCATCAATAATATATACCAATCAATGTATCCACATTTTCATTTTAAATTATCAAAATCATAGAAGTCAATATCATTGGTTGCATCGGGTTAATCCATATTTAATTCATCTAAGACATCATATAAACTATAAATAAACTATTCAATCATCATATTTTTTAACTCAATTAGATAATAAAAAGTTCATGTTCCATCATCCTAGTATTAGTCAAATAATCGAGGCATTTATAAACACATTTTATCAAATCATAAAGTTTACTTTGTTTTAATAGTTAATACAAATGGATCACTACACACATGTGTGCTTAAGTCTAAAGGATGCATTGCAAGCCAAGTTAAAAAAGAAAATAAAAACACTTGTATTTATCATCAATGTACTGAAATATCAAGTGAAAAAATAAGAAGGAATTTCATTTTGTAAAATAAACCTCTAATCCCTATTCCATTATTTTTCCAAAAGTTAAATGGGACACTTGTGCGCAAAATATTTAATAGGGAAGAATTTGGAGTGGGATGAATTTTATGAAGAACTAGATTCGTAAAGGATCATCTTATAGGAGGAATTTCAAGTATGTAACTTCTTTTTATTCATCTCAAATTTTCTCACAATTGATTAACAAAAATTCAATAATTTTTTTATTTATTCCTATTAATATTTATAATTCATTTTCAAGAAAATAAGATGGTTTCAAAATTAGCTTCAACACTACAAACCCCAATTTTCTTGTTGTTTATCTTTTGTTTTATGTTGTTGTAAACTCTAGCATTAAGGGTTTACTCTCTCTACTATTTCACAATGGGATTTTTTTTTAGGCAATGTATATTTATTAGCTTTGTGCATTTATATATGGGGCTTTGGATACCTACTAGATTCAAACCACTCATTGCATTGGACTCCAAACCTTATCACTATCAATTTTTGTTTATTTTTTAAACCACTTTCTTGGTTAGTAGTGTGCATTTTACAATAAACACACACCAACACATTTCTTTATGTATAATGTATCATTCGACACTGTTTTAAAAAAAAATAATATATTTTTGAATTTACTAGTGCACACTATATAGTTATGATGCATTGGTGCGTAATACTATATTAGGCACACCGAGGAATATTTTTGTATTGTATGCATCACCTAACTTGGATTTTTTTTTAATATGAAATTCTCTACATAGTTTGTAAAACACATGGGTGGGTGAAATTTAATGATGGTCTCTTGTTTATCATTTTTTCTGTCAGGGGAAAATGACCAACATTTGAGAGAAAACCTCATGGGGAACACAAAAGACTCTCCTTGTTTTTATATACCTATGGTTCTTCTCTCTTGATATATTGGAAGATTATTTGTATGGATCTAGATGAATGAAATGTGTGAGTGTTAAAGAGAAAACCCCGAAATATCTTCCAACAAATCTCTCTTTAGTAGATTTATTCATTAAACACATAATCTTATTCATGGAAATAAAAGTGAATAAACTTAACTAAAAGAGATTTGTACATAGTTTTCTTTCAATAGACATTTTTCCTTCCTTTTAAAATAATGTGAATCCATAATCAACTATGACTTTGCAAGACAAAATGAAAAATAAAATGGGTAGGTCATCAAAGAAATTTAGAGGATTGCATCGTTAATATGAAATGAGTTTGTAAAGCACCATTTTTTGAAGAATTCATTGATACATCACCACATAGTTTCATAAAAAACAACATGAAACTTGAATAACTCTTTGTGGGAAAAAAATAATAACAATATCCCAAATGTGACAAGTTTAACAATGTTTGAAACAAGAGGGTTGAAACAATCTCAACAAGATGTCAATGAAAACTACATAAACTGAAATAAAGTGCATCTACTTTTTATAGTTAGGGATTTTTCTCCTTTGGACCTGGAATGTCATGGGGAATATATGGAGGAATATTGAGAGAGTTGAGAAGAAAGGAATATGAAGGAGAAATTCAAGAATACTGATTCACAAATCTTTGGAAAGGAAGAAATTGCTTCCAACAAAAAGACCCTAAGAAAAAAGTGAAGCACAAAAGGTAATTTTTTTTGCGTTAAGAAATTAACATCAACACATGATCACATAAACGACTAATAAACAACATCATAAGTAAAATCAATACCAACTACTCATCATGGAAATCACTAACGACACATTCGACGCGTCAACAAAGGATAATGACACATAAACATAAGTAGCGTAGCAAATCAACACATCATAATCATGTTGAAACAATTTACAAAATGTACAATCAGATAATGAATATAAAATGACTACCCCATGACCTACCCTGCAAGGTTAGGACCTCCAGGACACATAAGAAATGCTCAAGGCCATGATCCAATTGATTTTAACCATTTAAGGTCTCAGGGTAGATGAATATTTTGAGGAACAAGGAGGTGTCTACATCCCACTACCAAACAAGTCCAATCATCAACTAGATCCATCCATCAATCCTATTCATCAATTAATCATAGAAAAAGTTTAATCAATATCGTTATCAATCATGCATCAACAATTAAATATTCGCTGCACGTGAGAGTAAACAATTATAGAACAATCACATGTCAACTTAAATAAGGCGCAAGAGAAATCTAGTCACTAAATCAATCATATATCTAATGAATTCATGAAGCCAAAGTAGTTAACATTTAAATTCAAGGTGCGAAAGAATAATGACAAAGAAATCACACGCCCACTTAAATTAAGGTGTGCAAGTACATTTTGTTACTAAACTAATCATGCATCACCATTATTGCAAGGCATGTGAGTAATCAAGATAAATCATTTTACATCCATCATTAATCCAATGCGTAAGAAATCCAATCATTTAATCACAACATAATCCATGGAGCAAGGTAAATTTATAACTCAAACATTCATCAACTATTAATTATTCATTTCACTAGAGAAAACTATCGATTTATCTCATGGCGCAACCAAGCTATCTACTTAACCAATCATACATCAATTTAAGAGAATAAATAGTATATTATACACATATCATTATACATCAATGTTGTTCATAACACAAAATTAATCAACATTTATATCGTGACGCACAAATGATTTATTTATTTAAGTAATCACCCCTCTACATTTTCAAGGTGTGCAAGAAATCTAATTGTTAAATTGATCACACATCAACATTAATCAAGGCGCTCATGTAATCAAATCACATCCAAACATTCAATACATCTCTTTTAATACATGGCACAAAATAAGTATCAATTCCAATTCACACACAAAGTAGTCATGCTTTTCAATGAGGCTTACAATTTACATTGTAAAGTCCCCAACTTAGGTGCTATTAATCTACAATAGTCCTTCAACAATTTAATTCATACTCAAGTAAATTCGATACATCACCTATAATGCATGCACGACTAGAATTCTTTTGTTCATTTATAGATTGACCCAAAAATAAATCAAGCATTTAGTAGAGACTTTATTGACATGTCATAGATATCTGACGTGCTCATTAAAATTAACATTGAGATATAAAATGACACTTAACAACGAATATTAAACTTGATGACTTCTAGACATCATAAGGAAAATGATACATATAAAACTATGTGATTGCATTGAAAGAATATATCTACTTTTGAATATTACTAACTAAAATCAAATGAAACTAAAGGACACTCCAATGTACAGGGCATCTTCTAATGCCAAAAAAAAGTGTAGGAATAAGAAAAAGGCAGGGACTTAATAACTCAGAGACATGAAGGAAAACACAGAGTTGGTAAATTCACCAACAACATAGAGGCAATGAGGAAAGTTCCGGGTAAAAAATAGTGAGCAACACAAAGAGATAAATAAGGTAGAAACTCATGCTGGTTCCCCCACAAGCTAGCACATTTTACACAAAAATGAAAAGATGAAGATGGTAAAAATGCATGCTGTTTTCCCCCAAAAGCTAGCACGTTTTACACATAAAAACGCAGAGATAAATATGGTATAACCACATGATGGTTTCCCCCACAGTTTGAGCACGTTTTTACACCAAAAACGTAGAGGTAAGGTAAAAAATATTGCTAGTTTCCCCCACAGTCTGATCATGTTTTTACACGAAAAACATAGAGGTAAGGAGGGTAAAACATCTTGCTAGTTTCCCCCACAGTTTGGGCACGTTTTTACACAAAAAAAGCAGAGGTAAGGAGGGTAAGAGCTCTTTCTAGTTTCCCCCACAGTCTGAGCATGTTTTTACACCAAAAACACAGAGGTAAGGAGGGTAAAAACTCTTTCCAGTTTCCCCCACCGTTTGAGCACGTTTTTACACCAAAAACATAGAGGTAAGGAGGGTAAAAATCTTGCTAGTTTTCCCCATAGTCTGAGCACATTTTTACACCAAAAACGTAGAGGTAAGGAGGGTAAAAACTCTTGCTATTTCCCCCCACAATCTGAGCACATTTTTACACCAAAAACGTAGAGGTGGAGTGTGTATTGGCAGAGTAAAAATTCATTGGAGGATAAGAAAAAACGTGGGTAAGGATCATAAGAATTTTTTATCAGTTCCAGATCAATTTTGGTTGGCAGCGACCTCATTAGAGAAAAATTTCGATTTGGAAAAAATGTGTTATGGATCGGATAGTACAAAATTAAGTTCAAATTAAAGGGCAATGATCAAACATTCTGTATGTAGACATTCAAGCTCAGATTGAAATTAACCAGGTGGTGATCAAACATTATGTATGTAGACATTCAAGCTCAGATTTGAAATTAACAATGACGATGGTCAAACATTTATATATGTATACATTCAAGCTCATATTTACATTAAAAATGGTGGTGAAATTATTAGGAATCCACCTATATAATATATAAAATCATCTAGGAGCTTATCTCTTGATCTTAAGATCTCACACAGTTATGCAAGGTAAAAACAAAAACTAGATTATACAAATTAATCCACTGCGATTACAAATTTAAATAAAAATACCGTAACTGAAGGAGAGAAGTCGATGATGATCTCCCACGCTTTTTATCCATCCTTCTCCTCACTTTCTAATCGTGAAGACCTCACTGATACCTCTCAGCCAACACTAGGGGTACTCTTCTCCCCCATTATCCCCCCGAGTCGCAAAGGGGCCACACACAAACACAACTAGAAAAATATAGCTCCCAGCTCTCCTCGCAAGGTCGATCTACCACTCTCTCTTTTTTGATCTGGGTATCCCAACTCTAACAAGAAAAATCAGTCAAAGAATTTTTGGCAGCATAACTTTACGCATACCAGTCATGATTCATTCCTCCTCATAGCCATTTCTTTTATAGAATTTTTCTTAGTGTCCACTTGCCAATTGCACATTAAATTCATTTTTAAAAAATTAATTAGGAATTACTCTCCCCTGTACACTTGTCACCCGATCCCTTAGTTGCACAAAAAAATCACTATTTAATTTAATTAAGTGTCAATTTCCCTCACCCATCCTAAAATCGCTCCTAGCTGTCCCTGTATTCCCTCTATTTATGTTTTAATGGTTGACACCTTTCTAAAACTTAGTTGTGTTTAATTTAGGAAAATTCGTTAGATAGACTAGACTAGATTCCTTTCCATGCTTCTACATTCCTTTTTATATTTATTTCCTTTCTTATCTTAGTTCCAATTTGGTATTCTTTTGCACACATTTATTTAATTAAATCTTTAGATACAAATTTTTACTCTTTCAATTCCTAACTTGATTTTTCTTCATCTCCCATCATTTATTAAATTTATAGTTTAAATTTTTTTCGTCTTACCCACTTTAGACTTAGGTTCAAATTTTAAACTAGGATTAGAATTTTTAAGAAGATTTTATAATTAATAAAAATTACTCATTTAATAATTATTTTAAGTCCGACCATGTCAAAAGAAATATTGTTTTCTAGGAACCTAGGTTCATTGACTCACCTTTATTAAAGATCATGACATGCCCTTCAAGATGCACTCCGTGCTCCAAGGGTGCCACTCTCCTTTATTCAAGTTTTAATTATGCGACGTGCCCTTCAATATGCATTGTGTTCTCCAAGGGTTCCACTTTCCTTTATTCAAGTTTTAATTATGCGACATGCCCTTCAAGATGCACTACATGCTTCAAGGGTGCCACTTGCCTTTGAGTGATTTTGGTAGTTGTCCAAACCTTGGAGTCAATACTCCATCAGGAGACCTTGTGAGAGACTAAGGGCCTCTAAGGAATAAGTACCATGCATTATTGTGCACCCCTTAGAATCTTCATGAGCAACTATGTCAGTCTTCCCTCACGACATCGTGGATCTTTCGAACTAGGTAATCGTTAACCTACAATTGGAGCCACAAAGGGAGTGCTAGTAGGCTGTGGCAGGGTTGCTTCCACACCTCTCCCTCAATATCTGGTTGCTATGAATTGCCCCTTTACTCCTTATGTGAGTCTGATTAGCAAGAAATCTTCAGCTTGCATCCATCAATGAAACACTGTCAATGATCCATAAACAACATCATAATATACATGATCATATGTCACATATGCATAAATAGAAATACCCAAACCATATATAGTCCACTCCCTGACTCGATCCAGAGTCCAAGGAGGTCTGTTTATGCCATCAACATCCTCAATATGTCAAGTGTCCTGCATACTTAGGAGAAACCCATCAATAGAACCTGTCTACACATAGATATCAAATAACATAACATCATAATATGACAACATCATCATCATAATCGATAAGCAAAACATACAACCATATACTAAACCGGATCACTTACATGCAAGTATCCTCAAAGAATAAGTCAAATCATGTGCATGCAAGAGAGGAATGTTACATAAACCCCCTCTTGGTTTAAACTTCATCCTGAAGTTTCATAGTATATGTGTAGTAATTAAAGTATCTGACAAGATCCAAATGTCTAACTATCAAACAAAAATGGAATCTGCTGGCGCATATCATATGCATCCTCCTAGGTAGCTGAGTGTGGACTATAATTGTCCCACTAGACCATGACCTGATCGATTGTTCGACGCCATAGCTGTCGAATGTGATGGTCCAAAATGCGGATTGGCTCTGCTATGAGTGCACCCTCGTTTGACGATGCAAGGAACTCATGCATGTGTCATATGTAGGATCACTAACGTAATGTCGCAAAAGATACAAGAAAAGTATCATGCATACACCTCCAAGAATGAGGCAAAGCCAGTTGATAGGCCACGAGTCCCTTCCTTTCCACAACTTCGAAAGGCCCCACAACCTAGGAGAGGGTTTAGCACTCCTTCCAAACTGAATCGAACTCTAGTGCAGTTTCACCGGCAATAAAAAATCGGTTGTCAACTTCATAGTTTCGGTCAATGCGATGTGCATCAACATAACCTTTATATCGATCTTGCGCTTCCTTAGTTTTATGCCTTATTGTTTGCGTTTGTTCTTCCATTCCTTGGATCGATTCTGGTCCTACCAGGATCCTATCCTCAATTCGATCCCATCTTTATGGCATCCAACACGGTTGCCCACCGAGAAAATCACAAGGTGCCATCTTAACAGTACCTTGATAGCGGTTGTGGTACAAAAACTCTACCGATGGCACAAACTCTTCCCAACGTTTATACTGGTCTAAAACATACCCATGCACCATATATTCAAAATTTGGTTTGTTCCATCGATTTTCCCATTGTTGAGGAAAATATATGAACTTATCTTACTCAAGCATTTTTGAATCTTTCTTGGCTAAGGAAAGATAGCCAGGAATGTCACCCTATGCTTATAGTCTCAAAAAGTGTTTCCTAATCCACAAGTAGTAATTACAAGGGCTTAGGGTGATTTTTTAAAATAAAACAATGTTGCAAAATATAACATTTTTATACAATTTTCTGAATATATTAGATTGCAAAAGTAAATGTGGAGATCAAAAGAAAAAATACCAAGTCATATATTAACACAGATAAGACATAATATAAATCTCTTTATTTTATTCCAAGAAATCAAAAGAATCGTTCTCTTTACAAAATCCCTATGGGGGCATGGAACAAGGTCAAACTTAGATATCCCCTATGAAAACCATACAAAAGGACTCTAACAAGAAGTAAAAACTATACTTAAAAATATGGATCAGCTTGCCACAGACTGCTGCCCACTTGAATCTGCACAATATCCTTTATCGGTCATGAAATTTAATTCATAAACATACAAGTCTACACAGACTATCAAAGATAGATCAACACCTCTGAAAAAAGAATCCGAATGATATGGTTCAACTTTGAACCTTGCTGTTTACAATAGGACACTGCTGTCATAAAAGAGAATTAGGCTTTTAATGAATTGAAGAATGAATGAAAACTAAACTATCTCAATAAAACTCAAGAGAAAACCTTAGTATGCTTTCTCCTTCTATTCTCCCCTTGTTCTTCCTTCTCATTTTTCTTTTATTCATTCCAAATTAGTTGAAGTAGTTCAACTACCTCATTTAGTCAAGTTAACTAAACTCAACTCACTTTTAGTTTAGGGGAAGAATTATTATTATTAATAATAAAGGGTCTTTTATTAAATAATAACTAGTAGGTGGGACCCCTTGTGACTCCCTTTAATTTCTTAACAAAAATAAACATAATAGACAATCAATCAAACACATCCCTCCTTGTGGATCCCATAATCATTTCCACAATTTGAAATTTAAATATCAGTGATATTTCAAATTATATCAAAACATGTAAATATCCACAAAATCCAAAAATAGTTTGCTGTCCAAACTTTTAGCAGTCCACTGTCCTCAATAAATCAATAATAAAACATAATAAATAACCGTATTTTCCACTTTGAGAGGCTATTTTCCCTTTGTTCCTTCTATATCCTTTTGACTTCCCCGAATTAGCCTTAGGTTGGGTAGAACCTTGAGGCTTGATCTCACTGATGACATGGGAACAATCATCTCTCAAGTGCATGCAGGATGACACTGACTTGGCTGAGTCACTTGAAGGAGAGGAGGGGGAAAAAACAAATTTTCCTTTGTCATGCATATGGTGGGCTTCAGTTTTGAGTCTTTTTCTTGCATGGGAGGACTGTACAAGTGACTGTGCAGGGCAAATATGAACATTTGGGTTAACAGGTGGAGGAGGAGGAGGAGGTAAAGACAAATTTGGCTAGCCAGGATGGTGGGAGACTCCTGGGTGAACAATCTCTTTCCATACGTCATTCTTGAGAACTTCATGTTGCAAAGAAACATGATGGGTCATAGGGATACTAGGGACATGGTGGGGCTGGAAGGGAGGCCTCTATGGCCTAGGCTTGACTATCCCTTGTCCAATCCAATTGGAAAATCCATCTTGAAAGAGATGGTTTAACTCTTGAGTATCAACATCGAAATGTATTGAGAATCTGGGCCTTCTAGGTCCTTTATTCCAATTTCCTATACCCCTATTATTTCRGCCATGAATTCCTCTACTGAAAAAKCTCATCCTRTTATGCAACAATTATTAGCAACTAGGTATTTAAAGAGACCATACATGACATTCTCTTAATATGAAACAAAGTTTGTCTCAACAATCACATAAGACCCATGCAATCCAATCCATAAAATTCATTTAATAATTTTCAAATGAGCAYTGGGTGAAATAGGGTTCAGAGGTATTTGAGGGGATTGTATTGAGYGAAAAAGTGATATCATGACCGAGAGTAAGGACACAATTGYTGCTCGACAATTCATCAAACAATTGACTGTGCAACAATACCAAAATATATCAACACTCATCTATCTCTGTGTTATATTTTTATCYTTTTCATACAGAGTTTTAATTTAATTTTAGTGAACAAGGCATGCACAATGAATTTGGGATYATGAGGGGACTTTTAATGAGAGAAAAAGTGAGAAAATGAAAGGGAATTAGATGGACACTGTTCATAAAATAAATTAAATCAATCAACTATCATAACTCTGTTTCAAATTTAATCCAAAAGAATCCACTTACAAGACCAAAACATTCATTGTTCCTCGATTGCATACAAACTGCTTGTTGTCTCAATAACAATTTAATTTCCCAGGAATCTTCAATTTATAATAGTCTGTGTATTATAACTTATGCAAAAATTTCCAATTCAATCAGTACTGCATGCACTAATGCTGATCTCTTTACCTTTTTAAAATAAAAAAAACATGCACATCGATCTATGTTATCTATGCCCAACATTCATCTTTGGTAATGAAACAATAATACATCCAAGATAAACAATCAACAATCATTGTCCTCTAATTGACCATCAGGCCCGATTTAAATATACACAGGCACCTTTTAAAATCATGGACATACTTAAGAGCATACTCGGTGAACCAATCATACAAAATCCTTCAATCATATCATTGACACAATCTTGAATCGACAACAACAGTCAACTCCAAAAAAAATGGAACCCTGAGCTTGATCTCTGTGTGAAATAGTATATACATACTTCCTTTTAAAAGGAACGACCCACAAAACGATATCATGTATGAAACAAACATAACTAAATTGACACACATGAGTCTCTTAAACTTGTGACAAAACCATGACCGTGCTTGGTGAAACAATCACTCACAGGTGTCTTCTTAATTTTAAACGCAATCAATATCATGATGGGATTAAACACAATAATTGAGACCATAAACGAATAGAAGGACAACTCTCAACTGTATGTAACCCTACTTCTCTTTTTGTTTGAATGAATTCATCACGAAGAGGACACACCGAGATTCAACCAAGAGGAGGGATCCAGTGCCTTTAAAATTCCACAATCATTAAATTAATAACTCAAAACTTGACAAACCCTAGAAGGTGCCCGAGGAGGGTAGAGGCAAGTTAGAGTCCAAGTCGGGCTCTTTAAAAATTAAATGCATAGAGGAAACAAAAGCCTCATTTTCTTTTAAAAACACATAGAGATAATGGTCTTTCATATCCTCATATCCATTTACCATCAACTAACAACCACAAGCCACAATATAATCTTGAAAAAGAAAAAAATAGCTAGCCATGATCTTTAAAAAAAAATAAAAATACAGTCCTTCGACTTATAAATCCTAGATCTTGACATAATCGTAAGTGAATGCCCGAGTGGAGAATAAATCAATTCAAGCTAATAAATCCAAACACACACAGATTTCACAAACACGTTTTGCAGAGAGGGTTAATTTAAACAATGATGGGTACTAGAAAAACACAGAGAGATAATGTTTCTTTCCAACACCCAGGAGGTCAAACAACTTTTGAAAACAATTGACAGTGAGGCCACATAACAATCATCATAATAGAATGGATGAGAGGAATGGTGTGTGGAAATTATTCACAAATCGTATCCATTCAATACATACATGAGACCGCGTTGACATTCGGGGCCAACCAAGACTGGAATTTTGGAAATATTTCAGTGAAAAGACAGTAAGGAAGGGGTCATCAACAACAATTTGGGGTTTAAACAAAAGAAACACACTAACTGTTGATGATTTCTCTACAACTGGATAAAGATTACGACAATGACTGAGAGGGAAACGAGTTCATAGCCACTGAACTACAACCTGGTGGTTAAAACCCTTCAACCTTAAAACACAGAGCTCATTGCACCACTGTCACCATTATTTCACAGAGAACAATCATAAAAAACCATTATTTCACAGAGAACCATCATGAAAAACCATTATTTCACAGTAATCACAGAGAACTGATAACACAATATTTACACATAGTCAAAAACTCAAGAAAACATAGAATCCATGCATTACTGAGACACCATTTGACTCATAATACGGAGAGTCCATCATGGATGGAAAGCTAAGAACCATAATTGTGAGAAAATCACTTCAATTACGAACTGGTCAATTTTTCCTCTTCCAATCTTGAAAACGCGGAGCTTTCACAACAAACAGAGCAACAATGCAACAATGCTAGATTGACGGGCTCAAGGGAGGTTTGGAGTGACGTGCAATAAATGTACGTCGCTTCCTTACCTGGCCTTATTCAATTTCATGTAGGAGCCATACCAATAACATATCATCCACCATTAAAATAAACCATAACCAATGCATAATTCAATGCAATATCTATCGTAAAGATCTGATATCATATCAATTGCATAGTGTGCCACCCGAGACATATATGTTAACCTTATGCCATAACTCCAACAATAATCATATATCAACTTTACTATATGTGCCTCCATTCAAATTTTAATAAAATTGCATAGTCCTTTAACCAAAAACATAGTATAATAGCTAGATCCACCATTGTCACAAGGTCTATACATAATCCTTTTTCCATAGCTTTAGAACTTTTCCATAGTTTTTTTCCTTTTGTTTTGATCAAGTTCCCGTTTATTGATTTTGCATAGATATATTTGGATAAGTAATCAATGTATGAATTAGTAATCAAGGTTATAACATGCATAACAAAGAACTTGTAACCAACATGATCCTCATACCCATGGAATTGTTTTGTATCACAAGTAAATACCAACAACATTTAACAATAATGCCTCAACCACCCATTTATCACATCAAATGAAACCAAGACTGCATCATAAAAACAATGTAGGACTGTGTAGGCAAAATCATAACAACAATGGAATATGAGCGTAACATGTCTATCCTTGCTCCTCTAGTATACAATGGGGTCCCACCTACTAGTATTATATTATTATCATAATTAAATAATGACTTTTTAGCAATCCTTTGTGGGAAGAATTCATCGTTGCAATCTTAATCGTCAACAAACTGACGAATCCACATGGAAATATGTTTCTAACATATTAAGAACTCAGAATGTCTAGTTTTCATACCATGTAACATCAGATCAAGAAGATATACATCAAAATGATTATGCAACAGGGGGAAGTGAGAAAATTTAAGGAAAAAATGACCGTGAATTTGGAAATAACTCATGGAAAGTGTTAAGTATGAGGGGGTTTATCCTTGTAAGCATAATCATTCGATTAATCATAGTAAAGTGTTCTTGACTTCAAGGAGAATTTTTTTTTTGATATGCTCTTTTGAATCTTGAAGAGGATGGAAGAAAAGAAAAGAAAAATAGGGATAAAACCAACTATCTTATAAAACAATAGTTGAAGCAGATAACAATTTCAATGATGTTTTCAAGGGGAAAATCATGACAACTATGTAACTTGATTGTTATTGATTAACAATACTTTGCAGAATAGCGTCGCTGTGGAAAAACTGATCCAAAATTTTATTTTGACAATAAATGAAGTCAAATAAAAACATAATAGCAAGAAAATGACATAGAAGAAATGAGACATAGGAATTGAAATAAGAAGAAATGCAATAACATAAATATAAAATCGAAGCAAATAAAACAAACTATAATACAAAAAACATTCCATACAATGTTAAAACTTTTAATTTGGTTCCACATAGTGTTTTAAGTGGGAACTATTAGTGCTGTAGGAAAACAATTGCTCTTGTAAGTCCTTTAGGATGTAAGAATTTGCGCCCAGGACAAAAGCGATCTTAAAAGGAACCATCCATAATTTTTGGAACTTTAAATGCCTTCCTCTATCAACATGAGATGAATCCCACAAAAATACCTTCTCATTAACTTTAAATTTGATAGCCTTGACACTTTTGTTGAAATAAATTTTAACAGTCTGCTGTCTTCTCTTTATATTATCCAAGGCAAATGTCCTTTACTCCTCTAAAGCCAAAAGTGCATTCATTCTTTGAGAAACATCATAAAATTTAACTCTTCAACCTGTAGCATTAACCTTAGAGAGGAAAGTTCCATCTTGGTAGTAAGAATGGCTTCTTGACCATAAACAAGCTGGAAATAAGTGCAACCAATGCTCACCTTGGTAGTAGTGCGATCTGTCCAAAGGGTGTAAGTGAGGAGAGTGTGCCATTGACGAGGCTTATATTCAATGAGCCTCTTGATAATTCTAACCAGATTCTTGTTTGTAGACTTGGCCTTCCCATCACCTTTGGGAGAATAAGCTGATGAGGTAAAATGTTTAACCCCCAATTTAGCTAAAAACTGGGTCAACTTAGCAGAAATAAAGGCATGACCATTGTCTGTAATAATTTCTAAAGGAAGTCAAAATATGGAAAAATATTAGTTTAAAGAAAATAAATCACCTGCTCATCTTGCGAATGCTTAAGCGAGATAACTTCAGTCCATTTCATAAAATAATCTGTAGCTTTCAAGATAAAAACTTTCCCTGTTGAAGAAGGAGGATTAATAGGACCAATAAAGTCCAAAACCCATTTTGAAAAAGGAAAGTCAGGGAGGACAGGTTGTAAAGGCATAGCAGAAAGACATTCTTCCCCAACAAAGTTTTGGCACTTGTCACGATATCTTTAAAAAATATAAGAATCACGAAATATTGAAGGCCAATAGTACCCTTTCCTGATAATATTAAAAGAAGTGGTTTTAGCAGAAAAGTGACCTCCTACATGAATAACAAAATTCGAAGAACCACGAGTCTCTTGCAACAATTTCTGTGCTTCCTCATTGTTCACATAGTGAAGTAACATACAATCGACATATATTCTAAACACGAAGTCTCCTATAATGACATATCTAGCAGATTCGAGGCAAATCCTTCTTCTTTGATGAGTTTCTAATTTATCTGGACATCTTTTATTTTTCAAGTAATATACTAGATCTTTATACCAAGGATGTTTAGACACAGGAAGGATTTGATTGTCAATGTAAAACAATGCTGATAGAGAGATATTTTGTTCATCAATTTATTCACTCATTTCAACATGCTGAGCTAAGTGAAGGGCTAAGGCATGTCCTTTGATAGTTTTATAAGTCATGATGTTTAGATCATGCTCCTGAATCTTGGCAAGCCAATGTGAAATCTTTCCCAAAAGATAAGTCTGTGAGAGTAAAAAATTGACAGCAGGTAAAGGGACTTTTACCAGCATATGCTTACCTAAGATGAAGTGGAGAAATTTTTCAACAACTTTGACAAGAGCGAAAGCATGCTTTTCAATAAAAGAATATTTAAACTCATCATCTGACAAGCTTTGACTCATGTAAACCACTGATTTTTCATTACCTTGGTCATCACATTGCAGGAGGATAGCGGGAACTTCTTCCTCTGTGGAATTAGTATATATCATAAATTCTTTCTCAAAATATGGCTTTGCTAAAACCAGTGCAGAGTTGATTGCTTTCTTGATTCCTATGAAAACATTTTCGACATCATCTGTCCAAGAAAAGGAGCGATCTTTCTTAAGAAGATTATGAATTGGCTTGACAATTAAAACAAAATCAGGAACAAACCTACAGACAAAGTTAATAATACACATAAAGGAATGAACCTCCTTCTTGGAAGTAGGAGTAGGAATCTTTAGGATAACAAAAATCCTTTCAGGATCTATGCTTATTCCTAAATCCAAGACAATGTGTCCAAGGAGATTTCCCTTGGTAACGTCGAAAATAGACTTAGAAGGATTTAAAGAAATGCTAAATTTCCTGCATCACATGAGAATCTTTCTAATATGACCAAAATGATCTGATCGGTTTTTAGAATACACAGTTAAGTCATCAAGATAAATTTGAATAATTTTACCGATCAAATCATCAAAATCTATTTGCATAGATCTTTGAAAAGTGGCACCTGCATTAGATAATCCAAAAGGCATACGTTCATAAGTGAAATCTCCCCAATGAGTAATAAAAGTGGTTTTATATTTATTTTTCCTTTTCACCTTTATTTGATTGTAACTAGAAAAACCGTCAAGTAAGGACATCATCTATGACCTTGCAACTTGCTGCAAAATCATTTCCATATTAGGGAGAGGAAAATGGTCTTTAACACTAGCCCTATTCAATGCACGGAAATCAACGCATAATCTGATCTGACCTGTTTCTTTCTGAATGGGAACCAAATTATAAACCCACTCAGAATACTTAACAGGGAAAATTATCCTAGCCTTCAAGAGTTTTTCCAACTCCTTTTGAATAGTTTCTTCTAATGCAGGGTTAATGGGTCTTTGTTTTTACCTAACTAGTTTTAAGCCTTCCTTGATAGGTATGGAATGTTGTATAATAGTAGGATCAAAACCACGATTACCCTCATAAGACCAAGCAAAAAATCTTGAAATTCACCAAGAAACTTGGTGAATTTCAATTTTTCTTCATCAGAACATTGGGCACCTATTTTAATGTCCTTTGGAGACTCGGGTGTTCCAATGTTCAAGGAGATGGTTTCACCCACCTTTGTTTTCGACTCCTCTTCTTTATTCTTTTCTTTGTTGCCTATGTTAGTCTCTAACTTTGTTTTTTATTAAGTGAGTGTCCCTAGTCCCTGTCCCCTCCTTCTTATGTTTTTCTGTCAAAACTTTGTTTTTACCTCTTGTTTTAAAGGGTCATTTTTTCCAATTTTTATTGCACTTTCAAATGATTTTTGGAGTTTTAAAGGTTTAATATTTGATATGATAAATATTGTCACATTACTTGTCCATTCATTATTTGAATTTTCAAATTTTTTCCAAGTTAGAAAAGGCGCTATAGGAATAGCGCTATTCTTGCAGTGCTAGGAATAATCATAGTTTTACATGCGCCACCCTGCCCTAATCACATCCTAATTTATCAAATCATGATTAGAGGATATGCATGCCTCTTCATGATCTATTTTCGGGTTGATATTGCAATAATAAAAACTACATACAAGGGATTGAGTTGTACCCTCCACACCTACATCAAATCAACATGTTTGAATATCATAAACATAATCATCACCTTCTATTTTAGTGCATTGGATATTTTGTTTGTGCAATGATCAAATTGAAGAAAGAAGTGATTTTTAGTTCTTAAAATCCCATGGGAACTGAGAATTCAAACCATCAATCTTCTCAGATTTGTTTACAGGATCATATCAACAATATGGCACCCAAAAAGAGTGGCTAGATAATCAGAATAGAGCCTGAAGGCACATAATTACTCGGAGCATACCCTTAGATGGTGCAGAAGTTCAAAGATGCTGGTTGGTTTGAATTTTTCACAACCTTCCAGGAGCATGACGAATAGATTTCAATGGTATTTGCACAAAATTTTGATGGCTTCGAAGCTGTAGTTGGGAAAACACTGATGCATGTGACTGAACATTTGATTGCTAAAGCCTGTAGATTGTTAGTGTACAAGGAAAGGTGGTGGAATAAGGAGAATGTGGTCATGGAATTTGTGAATCAGTTTCTAATTCCAGAGAAAGAAAACCCTGCTTTGCTAATCATTCACATAGCTGGGTAAAGAAGGAGTGACACACTGCTTTGCTAATCATTCACAGATACATTACATGTGAAGGAAGGTTTTCATTGGTTTATCTCTATCACGTCAGACTCTTAATTCATATTAATGGTGATTATCCTCTTAATTTACCCTACTTTCTTCTTAAGAGTTTATCCAAAATGTCCAAGAGGGCGCAATCCCATCCCGCTACAACTAAATGAAGTCTCTTTCATTAGGGTTTAATTAGGACATTGGTAATATTCTCTTTAAACGAAGTCCAGAGATCCTGGGATTGACTAATATAGTCTTTAAGAAACAATTTACAGTCAACTAAATCCAAAACTGTCAAAGGGAAGAAATCATCCCAATAGAAACAAATTGGTAAAGCCACTGAGTTCTTAATTAAATAAGAATCACCTACAACTAGGGTAACTCGGGCTAGCAAGAGGAAATTGCAAACTCAACAAACCATTGGAGATTTTCCTGTAGGTGAATATCATGAGGAATCTACCACTATTCAAGGTAAGAAGTCTAAAACAAATGAAGACATTGACATATTTTCTAAACCAGATATAAAGAGGGAAATTGATGAATATGAGGATTATACTGTGAGCCCACTTCAGACTCCATTCAAGTAGAAACATAAATCTACAAGTAAGAAGAATGAAAAAGGAAAAAAAACAGAGCAAAAATCCAACACCTGTGCCTAAGTTCCCTAGGATAAACTCCACCAGAGCTGCCAGTAAATTTAGATTAAATTCAAAGGCCATGTTTCATCCGTCCATTAAAAAGAAGAATCTTATAATTTAGATTAAATTTAGAAGATTCCAAGACAGGCATCAAAATACAGGTAGAGACACCTTCTTTGCACAAGAATGAGAAAGAATCTAAAGACTTGAAGAAGATAAAAGAAAAGGGAAAACAAGTTTCTCAATACTCTATGAGACCTGTGACAAGAGAAACCACTAAATCAACTTCAAAATATGAATACGTGTTTAGAGGTACAAATGTAGTTTATGATGACAAAGATGATCCTTTTGCAGAACCATACCAGATTCCAGACCTTCCAGAGACCAGGGATTTTGATAGCACTGAAGATGAATATCATAGCTCTGGATTATCTTCAAAATATATGATCAAATTAAGAAAACCTCAAGCTGCTATAGACCTGAATCTATCTTCCCTTGTAGAGGAATATCTAGAGTATAAAGTTAAAGTTAGAAAAGAAAATGACAGAGTTAGGGAGCTACAGGGTATGGTAAAACAATTAAAGAAAGAGAAAGATCTGGTGGAGCAATGGAATGACAGCCAACAATAAAATATATAGGATTTTAAAAGGAAAATAAAAGAACAAAAATCACTGCTTAAGGAGGTATGAGAATCCAATTTCAGGTTATATTGGAATAATGTTGTGTTAACAACCAAACTGAAGTAGAGAGATACCAAATCCAGTGAAGTCATTATACCTATTATCACTCCAAGAGTCACTCCTATACTACAAATGAGAGTAAGCTTGGTAACATAGAAATAAAAACACTTGATTGGTTTTGTGGATCAATAAAAAGAAAACAAGGAAGGGAAAGGATAGTAAGTTGTTGTAAATCAATGATGGACCATTGGGCTATGGAGTCAAGCAAACACCCTTCTCATTAAATGAAATCAATCTGTATATCAGGTAAAGGTTTGTTAAATAGAGGAAGAAAAATATAACACAAATAAGAACATCCATAAAGCATATATCATCTCTGCATAAATGAATCCAAGGTACTTGAATGTAAACAGTGACTAATAGGCAAGATACATCAGATCCTCAGATGCTCAAGAATCCATTAATCAAAGGAAACCATGATCCTCAAGGTGTACAATTCGTTCAAGTAAAAAGACAATTTGGAAAATAAAACAAGAGATACAATATGATAGCATAGATATCATGAACCTTCAATAACAAAAATGTTTACAAAAACAAAAGCCCCTTAGGGTTACAATGATCACAAACAAAATGCCTACTACAATTCTCTCATCTCTCTTTCTCATGAATCCAACCACCCTACCCTCTTGTACAATGAATATATATCCATATAGGTCCTTTACATCTCACCCATTCAAAATCCAACCCCTTTCCCAAAATAGAAACAACTACAAACATAAAATGACACATTTTAACTAATTTCCTTCTTTTTAGGAGGCAAAATTATGAAAAATAGGCTTCCAAACGCCACTTGTAATTATCAAACCATAACATCTGTGTAAAATATGAGAACGGTTTTTGTATATAAGCTCGTTATGAATAAAAACCTCTCTCATTTTCTTTAAATTTATCTACATATGGCCGAAAAAGGTGTCACAAAAATATGTCTCAAACAGGAAATCACGAAAACTGAAAACACAGGGCTCAAATATTCTTTCGAATCTCCCAATATGTGATACCTGTGTGAAAAATTAAAGAGGTTAATTTTCATGGGTCCATTATTGACAATAAACTCCTTCATATTTTGAAAATTCATCCTGGTTCACCCGAAAATGATCTTGGAAGTCAGTTGTTCAAAAATATCATTTCAACAGTCTAGAACAGAGTTTCTGCAACACATTCCATAGCGCCACTTCTATGTATAATATATATCTAAACATAACATATTTTGAAAAACTGAGAGAGGTTTTTGTTATTTGGTATGTGATGAATAAAAAATCCTCCAGTTTTCAAAAATTCCCTCCCATTTGTTTATAGTCCAAGTTTTAAGTTAGTCACTCAAAACTTGCAGAAGCTTCCTTGCAAAATAACTCAACAAATTTCGGTAGCGCCGACCTGTGTAATTCACTCTCTGTTAAAATTTTGGTAGCACCTGCCTGTGTATATGCATGCAATTTCATAGTGCACCTCTGATTTCGTAGCACACTGGTGTTTTTGGCCCCTCCTTGTGGGCTTTCTATCATGGCTCTGTCAATTGCTTTGAGTGCTGACTTGTGTGACTAACTGTTGACATGTGTTGTTGTTGATGCAGGTGTTGATAGATGGTAGTATTGGAGATTGGTCCCTCGGGCCTTTATTCAACAAAAAAATATTTTACATCCATGCTTCTCAAAGAATTCAGCTTTGGTAGTGCTCTGTGGAATTCACAACGCCATCGTTTCACCAGTCTTAGGAGATTTTGGTAGCACTTTCGACAGTGACTTTCCAGGAATAGATTTGACTAATGTCTTACGCCAATTTTGTAGATGCAAATTCTTGTGATAACAATAACATGATGGTTTATGAAGTTATTTCCTTCATCTTTGAATGTTCGATGTTATTAATCAGGGAGTAAAAGATTAACAATTCAATTTCTATATTTGGATCAAATGGAATTTTGATGTTTCGGATGGAACAACTCAGTAAGATATGATTCCAAATTTTGTGGGATTTGACAACTTTTTTGTAAAAGATATTTTTGGGTTAGTTGTTGAGCATTCTACTATATTGGAATTATAAGTGCTCGTTTGACATGATTCTCCTAGAAGATAGGCATTGAATAGATCTCATTACAAACTGCAAACTAGAAAATAAGATATATATGAATACTCTGTGTAATTTAAATAGATACAAGAAAGATTGTATGAAGGTTGAAAAGTTGGGCACTCATGGACCTATTTTGAAATTCAATTTAAGACAATTTTTATTCCACATTGATACTAAATGGAAAAGGCATGTTGATGGTCAAATTTTCTTTCATTTCATATTCTATTTCTTTTCTTACTTGAAGTCATTTTTACGTTGCAATGCATTTATTCCTTGATCTTAAGTAACACAATGAACACTTTACTGCTATTGTTTATTATCAAGATTTTCCTTCAAGTACATGTTCTTGTTTCTCAATAGTATTTTGAAATAAGAAATCTATGTGGGGTTGACAAATTGAATGCTCTCATATTTTATTTCTTTATTTACCTTATTGTCTGATCTATTAATGTGACTACCATTTACTAAATCAATGGGTTATCTTCTGGCTTTATTTTTATTTATGTGTTTACCTTGAACCCTTGAACCAACTTTCAACCATTTTCTAAAACCTATTAAAAAAAAACCCTTAAAAATAACATTGCAATAACCTGATGATTCCCTAGCTTTCCCTCTCACAGTCAAGTGCAACTTTAGGGACTAACATCTTTTGGCGTCGTTGTTGGGGATGAAGACACAATTTTTTTTCCCTGGGAGAATGATAAGATCAGATCCAAATCTTGACGGTGAACAAGATTTTGGAAAATTATATGAGACTGTGTATTTTTCACCTGGAGACTCCTTTGTGGTAATTTTGGCTCCTAAAAAAGAAGGAAAAGAACCTAAAATACCTCCAACTTCCTCATCCTCTACAAAGAAACAAGTTACCAGAAAAAACCCAGATCCTAAGCTTGTTGCAGCAGTGCCAGACCCTGAAAAATTATTGAGAAAACCTAAAATTCCTGGACAATCTTCTCTCGCAAAATAAAAAATGCCTTCAACTAACACTCAAGGGAAGTCTTCTAAAAATGTCAAACTCACACCAAATGAAGAAGTGATTCCTGAGAGTGAAATAAAGCCTATTATTGATTCTATTACTGTTTCCTTTCCTTCAACTATTTCAGAACTAAATCTAAATCAATGGAAGTTGTTTGCTGAGCTCATTGAAGAAGAAAAAACAAATACTTTATATGTAGATGAAGCTTTGAGAGATCATAATAAATATATTAAAAGTGAACCATAAACACTCTCATCATCTCCTCAATATTTTTCTTCTGAAGAAAATAAACCACGTTATTGTTCCTTTGAAAACCCTCTTTTTCTGGAACCATCATCCTACTTTAGTCCAGAAAAGAAACCTCTATTTTCTGAAGATCAAGAACTTCTATCGGCTCAGTTAAGTTGCTTCACTCAAGGAACAATTTCTCTTTCTAGATCATCAGTTTTTCTCACTCCTACAACCCAAACACCAAAAGTGGTAAATATGGTTGTAAATAGAATGGATGCAATAGTTGCAGCTATATATGCACCATTAAACTTGCCACAAGTCTTGTATGCTTTCCCACCCAATGATTATATGAAGTATTTTACAAGATTCAATGGAGAAGGAGAAGTTACTGCTAAAGAGCATTTGAATTCTTTCTACATTTTTGTAGATAATTTTAATGTGGAGCATGCAGATGTTTGGATGAGACTTTTTGTGCAGAGTTTAGATGATGAATCAAGAAAATGGTTTAGAAGCCTTCCACCCAATTCAATTGCTGATATTGATGCATCAGATGATACTTTTTTAAGACATTGGGGAGATAAGAAAGACTACTTATATTACATTATTGAATTTGGTGCTTTGAAAAGAAAACAAGGATAATCTATATCTGATTTTACTAAAGGGTTCAATAAAATGTATAGTAAAATTCTGGATGAAATCAAGCCTACAAAAACATCAACCAAAATTACTTTTGCTAATTCCTTTGATGCTAAATTTTCTCCGTTGTTGAGAGAAACGAGAATACTCCGAGTTTGATGTAGGAAGCAACCATTGAGGTATAATCCAACATACTAGCAGCATAAAAGTTAAAGTCCAGGGGTGATAGAGACAGGAAAAAACATAAATAAGAAATCCCTTCTTCTTCCCATACAACATCTGATTCTAATATGGATGAAATGGCCAAAATTTTGAAAGCTTTGACATATGAAACGGCTAGGCTGAAAATGGAACAAAAACATCCTAGAAAACCTACACAAGAAGGTGGATACAAAAACCCTAATCAGTTTAGTTGGCCCAATAATGTACCTCAAATCTTACCACGAGAAAGGAGGAATCAATAAGATCAAAAAGTTTTGCCCCCTTTTCAAAATAATGCAGTGGAAGAGGTTGAAGAAGTATATGATACTGAAGATTATCCTATAGTGCATTTAAATGATACAAATTTGTCTCCTACTCATTTGACACAACATGATTATGAAGATGCTCTTATATTAAATCAGTTTGAAGAAAGGGATGCTGATGAAATTATCCAGAAAGAACCTAAAAGAAAGAAGTATGATCATAGATCCATATCAAACACACCCAAAGTGGATATACCTGTTTCTATTGATGTTTGGACAACATCGAGAAGACATTCTCTAAAGATAATAATTAATAATATAATTATTATTGATTATTAAATATAGTATATAATAAGTAAATGATAATAATAAATAGTTATTGATTATTCAAGGGACACATCCTTTCGTGGATGGTCACCTTATGTTCCATATATATGGAACACTCATCATTGTAATAATATATCGAATATCTCTCATATCCCATATGAATGAAAACCAACATGGTATCAGAGCAGGACTGGGCTGACTCCCTCACGGGAGGGCCCAGGAAAATATGAAGAAAACCAACAGAAATCCCTCATCGAATTATTGTTGTTGGGAAGAGTAGTCTCTTCCCCGGTTATAGTGGAAGAGTCGTCCAACAACATTGACCCACCGCAACCCTGAAAAAGAAGGCTTGAATCTAACAAGGATGAACATACAAAAGATCACAACCAACCAATTTAAACATAAAGGATATGTTATTGAAACAATCATGAAAGTGAAGGCAGAGCAATGATGCGGCCATACACTTCTCATTGGCCACCACTTTCTTCACAATGACATTCATGGTTGACAAGGATTTGGGACATGACATAGAATAATAAGTTGAGTTCATCTGAGCGTGGGAACGGTCGAAAACAAGATCACAACAATTCACGCAAGAGATAATCACAACGTTGTAGAGGAAGCCATGATGCTTTGATGCGATGAAATATTCTGCTATGTGAATGGATTTTATAGATGCAAATTCTGTCCGACTAGCTCCCGTTGACACAAAATCGAGATTAATGCGTGCACAAAAGATTGTAGGTGCCAACGATTTTTCAAGCTGCTATTGGTGGGTGTCATGAAAAACATGAACTCTCCTTCCACCTTGTCGTGCACTATGCCCCACGTGCCTAACAAGACGGTGAATATTTGGAGGCCTTCCAACTTAAGTTGTGTTGAATCTTTTAGAACACGTGACAATTCCATCAATGCACTTGGGGTTTCATCAGATGGTTTTGTTTACATAGGATATGCCAATTCCATAATCAAAATATGGACAAAGTTCTCGGGCGAGAGAAAACATTCTCTGGTTCCAATGCTTGAGAAACACAAATATTCCATCAACGCAAAGGCTCTATTCTCTACTCTGGATCTTGTGATCAGTCCATATTTGTATGGAAAAAGGGAGGGTAGCGCAAAACATTTGATTGTTTCTAGCGTGTTGAGGGGCCATAAGCGCGAAATTTTATGCTTTGCCACTATTGTAAAGTTTTGTATGCAATGGATCAATGGATAATACTATTAGAGTGTGGAAAATAGGAGAGGGAAACAAACATTACTCTTTGGTGGTTTTATAAGGTCATCGAAGTCCTGTTATATCCATTGCGACATCTGTAGATGTTGTGATGGGATGCCACCTCTATAGCAACAACCCAGATCATGAAATTAAGGTTTGGTGGGTTTTCTTCACGTAAAAGCTACTCTCCATAGAATCATTTGATAGTCAATGATTTTAAGTGTAAGCGAATATTGTATGGTCTAAATAAAAGAATCAAGAGGTTTTTCAAATTTCATGATTCATGAGCTAACTAAGCCTAGGGAAGCTTCAACTCTTATTGTAAGACTTCATACATCATGAGACATTCTCCCTGAAAGGTCGTGTGTGAGTCAGTACGGGGGAATGCAGAATTCTTACTAACATACCTTAGATGGTCAGAACAAGGAACCAAGACATTGGTTTCACAAGGAAACCTCGATATGTCTTGTGAGACATTGGTTCCATGAGGGAACCTCGATATGGACTAGACATTGGTTCCACGAGGGAACCACGAGATGTCTAGTATGGACACATTTCATGGGTGAAGCCTGAGGATGAACACTTCAGGAGATTTGGGTGTCCAATATACATTCATGTACCCAAGGAGAAAATGACAAAACTATACCCTTCAAGAAGAAAGGGCACATTTGTGAGGTACAATGAGTCTTCGAAGGAATACTAGATTACATCCCTAGTCAGATACAGATTGACGTGAGAAGAGATGTTACCTTTGAGGAGGAGGTAGCCTTTAGGAAATCTATCGCAAATGGAGACTGATAGTGAGAGACATGAAGATATGGTGCCTTCTCTCCCTCACCCTCCACTAGTTCAGAGGGATACAATTGAGCCTATTGATCCCATTGATCCTGTAGCTCCAGTTGATGTTCCTAGAAATATTGTAGTAGGTCAGAAGAGACCTACATGGACTCATCAGACTCTATAGGAGGTAGAAATACATGTAGCTCCTCATGGTACCTTCCAAGAGAGCATGAGACCTCAAAGATATTCGTGCTATGCCGTAGCTATGAGCCACATCATTAATTTTGAGCCTTCATGTTATGAGGAGGCATCTAGTATGGAGAGATGCCATGATGGAGAAGTATCAGTCCATCATGAAGAATGATGTGTGGTATATTGTTCTGAGACCTGAAAGCAAGTCTGTAGTGAATTCCAAATGGATCTATAATATCAAACATACAACCGACGGAAGCATCGAGAATCACAAAGCAAGTTTTGTTTCTAGAGGATTCTCTCAGGTGGAGGGAATAGATTATGAGGATAATTTTTCTCCTATTTCTCGATACACTTCTATTCGAATGATTATTTCCCTCGAAGCATCCATGGGTTGGAAACTACATTAGATGGATGTGAAGACAACCTTTCTTAATGGAGAGATTGGGGAAGAAATATACATCGAGTAACCAAATGGTTTTGTCATACATGAGAAGGAGTATCATGTGTGTAGGTTGAAGAAGGCCCTGTATGGACTCAAGAAGGCACCTCAAACTTGGTATGCAAGGATTGATGGAAACCTGATGAGTTTGGGCTTCAATAAAAGTGTTGTTGATCCCAACCTTTACTACAAAACTGTTAATGGTGAGGCCCTAATTTTGGTCCTCTACGTTGATGATTTATTCCTCATAGGTACATAGAGATTTATTTTTGAATGAAAGTATGCGTTGACCTATGAGTTTGAGATGAAGGACCTTAGTATGATTCACTACTTATTAGAACTAGCGGTGTGGCAGAGAACTGATGAGATCTTCCCGAGTTAGGGGAAGTACACAATTGAGATATTGAAGAAGTTTGAGATACTGAACTTCAAGCCCGTGGCTATACCAATGATGACGAATCTAAAGAAACTAAGTGTGTCTTCTTCTAATTTTGATGAAATAGATATGACTCTGTACAAACAATTGATTGGATAATTGATGTATTTGGTTAACACCAGACCAAATATTTGCTATGCAGTGAGTGCACTTAGCTAGTTTATAAGTCAGCTGAGATAAACACACTAGATTGTTGTGAAACATGTGTTGATATACTTGCGAGGCACAGTTTGACATGGTTTGAGATATACTTCCAGTATTGATATGATATGGCATAAATATATTGACTTTGATTAGGCAGGGAGCACAATGGACAGAAAGAGCACCTTCAGGTGTTGCTTCACTTTGGGATCTTTCATGGTTTCCTGGTGTCGCAGGAAATGAAATTCTGTGGCGTTGAGCACAACAGAAGCATAATACATTGCATTAAGTATGAAATTCTGTGAAGCGGTGTGGCTTCACAAGATCCTTGCAGATCTCTCCGAACATGTGCTGGATTCCACCATTATTCATTATGGTAACCAAAGTTGTGTGAAGATCTCTGATAATCCAGTGTTTCATGAAAAATCAAACCACATTGAGATAAAGTACCATTTCATCCGAGACATGGTGCAAATGAAGGAAGTATTGGTGCAGTACCTTCTATAGATGAGCAGGTTGCTGATGTTATTACCAAACCAGGATGAAGTACTTCCGTGACAGACTTGGCATGGAAGAGAATGACTCCCTCACTGAGAGGGAGTGTTGATGTTTGCAGCTTCCTGAGACATTCTCCAGATTGTACTCCTATGTGACTGAGTTGATTTGATATATGATGACACTTATCCGAGAAGGGATAAGTGGGGCACCTATCCGAGAAGGGATAAGTGCGGTTGGGATTATAACCCAATGTCCCATGTGGAGAGCACATGAGGAAATGTCAAGGGAGTTGACCCTTGACGTCATACACTATGGGAGTTGACCCTAGTGTTTCTAGAGGGTGTAGCCTCTATAAGTCCACATGGAGTGCCATGCGTGGAAAAATTTCTCCAGATCGTACTCCTTTGTGAATTGAGTTGAGTTGATCTGTGAGGAAACTTATCCGAGAAGAGATAAGTGGAACACTTATTCGAGAAGGAATAAGTGCAGTTGGGATTATAACCCAACGTCCCATGTGGAGATCACATGAGGACATGTCAAGGGATTTGACCCTTGATGTCATACACTATGGGAGTTGACCCTAGTGTTTCTAGAGGGTGTAGCCTCTAGAAGTCCACATGGAGTGCCATGTGTGACAAAATTTCTCCAGATCATACTCCTCTGTGAATTGAGTTGAGTTGATCTGTGAGGAAACTTATTCGAGAAGGAATAAGTGCATTTGGGATTATATCCCATTGTCCCATGTTCAGAGAACATGAGGAGATGTCAAGGGAGTTGACCCTTGATGTCTCACACTATGGGGAGTTGACCCTAAGTGTCCCTAGAGGTAGTAGCCTCTAGAAGTCCACCTGGGAGTGCCATGTGTGACAAATCTTTTACTACTATGGTGGTTTTGTACCACTGGCATAGACTACATGTCTATGGATAGTAGTTGTGTACTACTATGGAAAGATACCTCCCTAGCTAAGATGGAGTGTTGATGTTTCAGCATTGGGCATAGCTTTTTCTACATTGGGCTGCAGACCAAGGGAGATAGGATACATTTAGCACAAAGGTGCAATTGTGATAAATGGGCCCAGATGTAGTCCTTCCTTGATCATGATAAGGAATAATATGTACTCGAGGTCCTTGAATTACTTTCCACATGTTTGTTAGCATCAAGCCGACATTCACTCATAGGTGTGTGCCCATGGTGAAAGATCTTGGTATAGTCTTTGTCCTAGTCATGGCGATTTGACAAGGAATTATAAAGACTCAAGATGCTATATGTTATTACATGCAGACCCAAAGTGATCCTGAATTAATTGGCTCAGAGGGAGAGCTGCAGAAGGAGTTTCTCCTCGGTTCAGGTGGGAGAGAGATGTCTCCCAAGACTGACAGACAAGTGTCATGGGTCTAGGGTGAAGTTTGTATACTTCAAAGACAAGAGTGGCATGTTGCAGAATGTCTCCCTCGTTGAGAGGGAGTGTTGATGTTTGGACAACATTGGGAAGACATTCTCTAAAGATAATAATTAATAATACAATTATTATTGATTATTAAATATAGTATATAATAAGTAAATGATAATAATAAATAGTTATTGATTATTCAAGGGACACATCCTTTAATGGATGGTCACCTTATGTTCCATATATATGGAACACTCATCATTGTAATAATATATAAAATATCTCTCATATCTCATATGAATGAAAACCAACAGTTTCAACAAAGAAGGCTAGTGCTCCTGTTAAATCAGGAGTCAGTAAAGAAAGTCCTGGGATTAAAATTGATCAGCAATTAAAGAAACATGTCAAGGTTGGTACTACAGAGTTAAGGGAAACTGAAAAGGTTGTTCCTTCTTTCATCTTGGAAAGTGAAATTAACAATATTAAAATCTCCATACCTCTGATATAATTAATTAAAATATATCCTTTTAGAAAGTCTGTTCTCAAGGCATTGCAACCCCCTTCTCATGTCACCTTTTGAGATACTATCAACCTTGAAGATGAGAATCCTACTATAACCATTGGACCTCATATTGAAGAGAGGAAAAATATAAACATGGTAAGTTTGATAACTTATGGTATGGTCCTTTCAAAATAGCCAAGGTCATGAATAAAAATGCTTTTCTCTTACATAATTTGGATGACACTGAGATTTTTGGAGGCCAAGTAAATGGGAGATTCCTTAAGCATTACATTCTTTAAGATTTGTCAGAAAAATTCAGTCTGTACAATAGGTTTTCTTTTGAACTCAAATAAAGACTCCATATACCCAGTGAAATTGTTTCTTTATAGTTTGTGTTTTAAATAAATGATGACAAAACAAGGAAATAAAAGAATCACAAGGATATGAAGGCATTGGTCAGTAGATCTAAACGTTTCCTCATGAAAATTTATCCCCATAAGGAACCACTGTTATTATCTAACTTTGTTTTTGATTAAGTGAGTGTCCCTAGTCCTTGTCCCCTCCTTATTATGCTTTTTTGTCAAAGCTTTGCTTTTACCTCTTGGTTTAAAGGGTCATTTTTTCTAATTTTTATTGCACTTTTAAATGATTTTTGGAGTTTTAAAGGTTTAGGATTTGATATGATAAATCTTGTCACATCACTTGTCCATTCATTATTTGAATTTTAAAATTTTTTCCAAGTCAGAAAAGGCGCTGCAAGAATAGAGCTATTCCTACAGCGCTAGGAATAATCATAGTTTTACATGCACCACCCTGCCTTGATCGCGTCATAATTTCTCAAATCATAATTAGAGGATCTGCATGCCTCTTCATGATCTATTTTCAGGTTGATATTGAAATAATAACAAATCCATACGAGGGATTGAGTTGTACCAACCACACCTGCATCAAATAAACATGTTTGAATATCATAAACAAAATCATCACCTTCTATTTTAGTGTGTCAGCTATTTTCTGTAGGGATTAAATCGAAGAAAGACGTAATTTTTAGTTCTTAATAGCCCATGAGAACTAAGAATTCAAACCATCAATCTTCTCAGATTTGTTTACAGGATCATATAAATAGTATGGCACCCAAAAAGAGTGGCTAGATAATTAGACTAGAGCCCGAAGGCACAAAATTAATCGAAGCATACCCTTAGATGGTGAAAAAGTTCAAAGATGCTGGTTGGTTTGACTTTTTCACAACTTTCCAGAGCATGATGAACATATTTCAGTGGTATTTTCATATAAGTTTGATGGCTTCGAAATTGTAGTTTGGAAATTATTGATGCATGTGACTGAACATTCGATTTCTAAAGCCTGTAGATTTCCAGTGTACGAGGAAAGGTGGTGGAAGAAGGAGAATGTGGTCATGGAATTTGTGAATCAATTTCTAATTCCAAAGAAACAAAACCCTAACTAGAAAAAGGGAATATCACATAGCTGGGTAAAGAAGGAATGGCACACCGCTTTGCTAATTATCCACATGTACATTACGTGTGATGGTAGGTTTTCATTGGTTTACCTCTATCATATGAGACTGTTAATTCATATTAATGATGATTATCCTCTTAATTTAGCCTAATTTATGCTTAAGAGTCTATCCAAAATTTTCAAGAGAGTGCAATCCCATCCGGCTACAACTAAAAGAAGTCTCTTTCATTAGGGTTTAATTAGGACATTGGTAATATTCTCTTTAAACGAAGTCCAGAGATCCTGGGATTGGCTAATCCAGTATTTAAGAAACAATTTACAATTAACTAAATCCAAAACTATCAAAGGGTAGAAATCAACCCAACATAAACAAACTGGTATAGCCACTGAGTTCTTAATTAAAGAAGAAGCACCTGGAGCTAGGGTAACTCGGGCTAGCAAGAGGAAATTGCAAACTCAAAAAACTATTAGAGATTTTCCTGTAGGTGAAGATCATGAGGAAGCTACCACTAATCGAGGTAAGAAGTCTAAAATAAATGAAGACATTGACATATTTCCTAATCCATATATAAAGAGGGAAATTGATGAATATGAGGATTATACTATGAGCCCAGTTCAGACTCCAATCAAGCAGAAACATAAATCTACAAGTAAGAAGAATGAAAAAGGAAAAAAAATAGAGAAAAAATCCAACACCTATGCCTAAGTTCCATAGGAGAAACTCCACCAGAGATGCCAATAAATTTAGATTAAATTCAAAGGCCATGTTTCATCTGTCCATTAAAAAGGAGAATCTTATAATTATAGAGGATAATTCAGAAGATTCCAAGACAGGCATAAAAAAACAGGCAAAGACACCTTATTTGCAAGGGACTGAGAATGAATCTGAAGAATTGAGGAAGAGACAAGAAAAGGAAAAACAGGTTTCTCAATACTCGAGGAGACCTGTGACAAGAGAAACCACTAAATCAACTTCAAAATCTAAATCTATGTTTAGAGGTACAAATGTAGTTTTTGATGACAAAGATGATCCTTTTGCAGAACCATACCAGATTCCAGACCTTCTAGAGACCAGGGATTCTGATAGCACTGAAGATGAATATCATAGCTCTGGATTATATTCAAAATATATGATCAAATTAAGAAAACCTCAAGCTGTTATAGACCTAAATCTACCTGACCCTGTATAGGAATATCCAGAGTTTAAAGTTAAAGTTAGAAAATAAAAAGACAGAGTTAAGGAGCTACAGGGTATGGTAAAACAATTAAATAAAGAGAAAGATCTGGTGGAGCAATGCAATTCCAGACAACAAGAAAAGACACAGGATTTTAAAAGGAAAAAAAAAGAAAAAAAAGCACTGCTTAAGAAGGTACGAGAATCCAATTTCAGGTTATATTGGCATAATGTTGTGTTAACTACCAAAATTAAGCATAGAGACACCAAATCCAATGAAGTCATTACACCATGATAGTTTATGATTTTCTTTCCTTCAGTTTTGAATGTTCGATGCTATTACTCAGGGAGTAAAATATTAACAATTCAATTCCTATATTTGGATCAAATGGAATTTTGATATTTCAGATGGAACAACTCAGTAAGATATGATTCCAAATTTTGTGGGATTTGCCAACTTTTTCGTAAAAAGATATTTTTGGGTTAGTTGTTGAACCTTCTACTATATTGGAATTATAAGTGCTTGTTTGAGCCGATTCTCCTAGAATATAGGAATTGACTAGATCCTATTACAAATTGTAAACTAGAAAATATGATCTATAGAAATACTCTGTGTACTTTAAATAGACACAAGAAAGATTTTATGAAGGTCGAAAAGTTGGGCACTCAGGGACCTATTTTGAAATTCACTGTAAATTTTTTTTTATTCCACATTGATACTAAATGGAAAAGGCATGTTGATGGTCAGATTTTATTTCATTTCATATTCTATTTCTTTTTTTACTTGAAGTCATTTTTCTGTTGCAATGCATTGATTCCTTGATCTTAAGTAACACAATGAACACTTTATTGCTATTGTTTATTATCAATATTTTCCTTCAAGTACATGTTCTTGTTTCTCAATAATATTTTGAAATAAGAAATCTATATGGGGTTGACAAATTGACTGCTCTCACATTTTATTTCTTTATTTACCTTATTGTCTGATATATTAATGTGACTACCATTTACTAAATTAGTGGGCTATCTTCTGGCTTTATTTTGAGTTATGTGTTTACCTTGAATCTTTGAACCAACTTTCAACCATTTTCTAAAACCTATTTAGAAAAACCCTTAAAAATACCATTGCAATAATCTAATGATGCTCTAGCTTGACCTCTCATAGTCAAGTGCAACTTTAGTGACTAACAACCTACATCACTCGATGAAAATGAACTTTCTAGAGGAGTCAAGACCTTAGGATTTTTTTTTATCTTCCATGGATATAATTTCCTTAGGCTTATAAGGTTCATTTTGAATGAAAGAACATATTCTCTCATCACTAGGGAAGACCTACCATGACTCTATATTGTCAGGGATATGTAGGCGATGCAAAGATTGAAGGGTGCAATAAGGTCTTTGTGGTAGAAGTTGCCGAGTATGAGAGGCTGCGAAAATAACTAACCTTTCAGCCATTGAATTCAATTCCCTTTTAACATGAGTGATGTTGAAAGATAACAAGTTCGAGATAAGTGTCCAAACAATTTGGGCGTAACGTTTCATTAACTTATTGCTAGGAGAATATATCTTATGTACAAGGTTTACAACAAGTTTGGAATCCCCAAAAACTGTAAGGTGACCACAACCTAGATTATAGGAATTTTCAATGCCTAGCAATAACACTTCAAATTTAGTGACATTGTTTGTGCAAGAAAACTCTAACCTATAGGAAAAGTTATGAATTTTACCCACATGAGAGTAAAAGATAATACCAACTTCATTTCCTTCATTGGAGCATGAACCATCAAAGTGCATATGCCACATCCCATCCTCTATGTCTATTTGTTCCAAGGGAGTGTTTTCCTCATCAACGAAGATGGAGTACAATCCTATGTCCTCCTCGATATAATTCACATTAGGCTATGGGATGCTTTCTACATAAGGTGAAATTCCCCCCTCCCTTAGGACTATGATGTTTTTACCATTCCAAGAACGGATAAGTGTGTCCCGTTGAGTGAGAGGTATCCACCCATCAAATATTTCCAATCTCTTCCTAACATGATCGAGTAATTACTCATTGACATATCAATTACCTGAAGATTAAGGGTTGTCCTTATTTCAGGATGCGCGCACAAAACCGAGGTCACGTCCTTGATTTCACCTATGTTTGTATGTTGTAAAATATTATAAGAGAGCATGATTCTGGTGTTTTCATTTGTACAAGACAAGCCTAGATCTTCCATAATAATATTCAACATTACACTTGGTCCTGAATCGCTGTCAATGAGACAACAATGGGCACTTTTGTCCATAATCTTTACAGAAATAAAAAAATGGGTTTTTTTTTACAGGGTTCCTAAAGTTATTTACACCTACTTTATTTATAGTTGAATCCTCTTCATATACCTCTTGAGAGAGGTTGGCTACAATGGAAGCTTTTCCTTCCATAAAATTTTTCAGATGCTTTTGTTGCTTAGGGAAGACAACCATGTCCGAGAGGGTAGCATGAACTTTAATATTAGCCAATTGATTGATAATGTTGTATTTGGAAGAGGGAAGAGGGGAGGTAGTTCCTTGATTGTCAGGAGCTTCAGGAACCTGAACAGTAGCAACTGGTTAAGATGATATTGGGCTTGAAGAAGTGCGAGGAGGATCATATTTACCTTTTGGAGCATAAGATTTATTCCTAGTATTTATGATCATAACATCCCCTCGCTCTGCAAAGTCTAGGAAAACAATAATAGTTTCAAGTCTTTTACCAAAGATTTTATCTCTGACACTTTTCTTTACTTCACATGTACTTTCCTCATGGTGTTCTTCGCAAAATTTACACCAACTACGAGGCATGATAGCTTTAGGTTGAAAGTTATTTTAATTTAGATTCTTAAAAAGTGGTGAAGAAGAAGATGAGGCCTCAGGGGTAAGAGAGGGGACATTTCCTTTCTGCTCATATGCTATCATTTGATTATTCATGTCTTGTACAAGCTGTAAGATGCCAGACATATCCGTCTGTTTAACTGAGTCTCCCTTAGGAAGACTTATTCTTTCGAGCTGTTCTTCATACTCTAAACAAGTATGTAGAGCGGAACCGAGGTTATCAATGGCCTTTTACTCAATCCTATGAAGGTAGGGGGAAGGCAGAGCATTATAGTAATGCATGAAAGCGTCTTGGTTCTGAGGGAGAATGAGTTCATGGATTTGGTTGTATAATTTGGTGAAATGAAAGTTGGAAGACTTGATAGTTTCACCATCCTTATAAGATATGTTATTATACTCCCGTAATTGCTCGACTGGGATTTTGGATTGCCCATAGGTAGAATTGAACCAATAGACTAACTCCTCCCAAGTAGAAATAATCTTAGGAGGAAGGTCAAATAAATCAGTCGCAACCTTCCCTTCAAGGGAATTAACAAATAAGCACATACAAGTGTCATTGTCATTGTCTCCTATGTCGTGACAGGCATTAGAAAATGCCACCAAATGTTCATTTGTAGTGACTGTGTTATTCCCTGAAAACCTAGGGAGATGCTCTTTGAATTTAGGAAGTGGATGAGTAGTAGGTGCTAGGTTGAGAGGGGAGGAAACATGCCACAAAGTAGTTGTAGCATCTTCTTCAAACTAAAAAATCCCATACCTTCTAATGAATTTGGCGGGGTTTGTGGTAGATTGGAAAGGAACTTGACGACTATAAAATATACCAATCACTGACGAGGATGAAGTTTGAGATGAAGAAGCACCTCCAGTGCCACCAGAGCCACCACTAGATGCCATCTTGCGAATGATAGGTAAGGGAGAGAAAAATGAATTGGTTGAATGAGACAAACTTCTCCTTAGAGTACTTTGTTGGACTGACAAAACAATGTTTCTTCTTCCTATTTTAGCAATAGGATTAATCTCAGGTGATAAAACTCTTCTGCTCCTAAAGATACGAGGGTTTAAGGACATGAAAAGAAGATTAAAAATATAGGAAAAAGAAAGGTAAATCTGATTCCTAGGTTGTCTTTTCCTAGCTTTCCGATGTTCTTGGACACTTATGTCTTGTTCAATTGATTCCCATGAGTGTTCAATCTCAACCTGGGTATTAGCGGTCTCTAAGATGGTATTAAACAAGGTTAAAGAAATACTGGTATGATCTTTAAGACATGGCTCAATATTGGGCTGCCTTGCAACAAGTACAGTCATGAAGAAAAGAAACAGTCAAAGAAACAATATCAGAAATATAAATATATTCAATGAAAATCAAGATTATAATCAACCGGAGAGATATTGAAGATCTCCCCAGTATGGTCGCCAAATAAATGTTGAGGAAAAGATATGAAATTATCTTACTCAAGAATTTTCAAATCTTTCTTGGCTAAGGAAAGATAGTCGGGAATGCTACCCTATGTTTATAGCCTCAAAAAGTGTTTCCTAATCCACAAATATTAATTACAAGGGCTTAGGCTGATTTTTTAAAATAAAAGATTGTTGCAAAATATAACTTTTTTATATAATTTTCTGAATATATCAGATTGCAAAAGTAAATGTGGAGATCAAAAGAAAAAATACCAAGTCATATATTAACATAGATAAGACATAATAAAAATCACTTTATTTCATTCCAATAAATCAAAAGAATCGTTCTCTTTACAAAATCCTTGTGGGGGCATGGACCAAGGTCAAACTTAGATATCCCCGATGAAAACTATACAAAAGGACGCTGACAAGAAGTAAAAAATGAACTTTAAAATATGGATTAGCTTGCCACAGCCTACTTCCCACTTGAATCTGCACAATATCCTTTATTAGTCATGAAATTTAATTCATAAATAGACAAGTCTACACAGACTATCAAAGATAGATCAACACCTCTGAAACAAACATCTAAATGATATGGTTCAACTTTGAACCTTGCTGTCTACAATAGGACCTTGCTGTCATAAAAGAGAATTAGGCTTTTAATGAATTGAAGAATGAATGAAAACTGAACTATCTCAATAAAACTCAAGAGCAAACCTTAGTATGCTTTCTGCTTCTATTCTCCCCTTGTTCTTCCTTCTCATTTTTCTTTTATGTATTCCAAATTAGTTGAAGTAGTTCAACTACCTCATTTAGTCAAGTTAACTAAACTGAACTAACTTTTAGTTTAGGGAAGAATTAATAATAATAATAATAATAATAATAATAATAATAATAATAATAATAATAATAATAATAATAATAATAATAATAATAATAATAATAATAATAAAGGGTCTTTTATTAAATAATAACTAGTAGGTGGGACCCCTTGTGACTCCCTCTAATTTCTTAACAAAAATAAACATAATAGACAATCAATCAAACACATCCCTCCTTGTGGCTCCCATAATCATTTCCACAATTTGAAATTTAAATATAAATGATATTTCGAATTATATCAAAACATGTAAATATCCACAAAATCCAAAAATAGTTTACTATCCAAACTTTTAGCGGTCCACTGTCTTCAATAAATCAATAATAAAACATAATCATAATCCATATTTTCCACTTTGAGAGGCAATTTTCCCTTTGTTTCCACTATCTCCTTTTGACTTCCCTGAATTAGCCTTAGGTTGTGTAGAACCTTGAGGCTTTATCTCACTGATGACATGGGAACAATCATCTCTCAAGTGCATGCAGGATGACACTGAATTGGCTGAGTCACTTGAAGGAGAGGAGGGGGCAACAACAACTTTTCCTTTGTCATGCATATGGTGGGATTCAATTTTGAGTATTTTTCTTGCGTGGGAGGAATGTACAGGTGATTTTGTGTAGGGGGAATATGAACATTTGGGTTGACAGGTGGAGGAGGAGGAGGTAAAGACAAATTTGGGTAGCCACGATGGTGGGAGACTGCTGGGTGAACAATATCCTTCCATCTATCATTATTGGGAACTTCAGGTTGCAAATAAATATGGGGGGCCACATGGATACCCGGGACATGCTGGGGCTGTAAGGGAGGCCTCTTTGGCCTAGGATGGACTAACCCTTTTCCAATCGAATTGAAAAATCCAGATTGAAAGAGTTGGTTTAACTCTTTAAGATCAACATCGAAATGTATTGAGAATCTGGGCCTTCTAGGCCCTCCGTTCCAGTTTCCTCTTCCCCTATTACTTCGTCCATGACTTCCTCTGCTGAAAAATATCATCCTGTTATGTAACAATTATTAGCAACTAGCTCTTTAAAAAAACCATACATGACATTCTCTTAATATGAAACAAATTTTGGATCATTAATCACATCAGACCCATGCAATCCAATCCATAAAATTCATTTAATAATTGTCAAATGAGCAGGGGGTGAAATAGGGTTTAGGGTTATTTGAGGGGATTGTATTGAGCAAAAAAGTGATATCATGACCATGAGTAAGAACAAAATTACTTATCGACAATTCATCAAACAATTCACTATGCATCAATAAAAAAACTTATCAGTTGTCATCTATCTCTGTGTTATATTTTTTTATCTCTATCACTCAAAGTTTTAATTTAATTTTAGTGAATAGGATGTGCAAAATGAATTTGGGATCGTAAGGGGATTTTTAATGAGAGAAAAAGTGAGAAAATGAAAGGGAATTAGATGGATACTGTTCATAAAATAAATTAAATCAATCAACTACCATAAATCTGTTTCAAATTTAATCCAAAAGAATCCACTTCCAAGACCAAAACATTCACTGTTCCTCAATTGCATACAAACTGCTTGTTGTCTCAATAAAAATTTAATTTCCTAGAAATATTCAATTTATAATAGTTTGTGTATTATAACTTATGCAAAAATTTCCAATTCAATCAGTATTGCATTCTCTAATGCTTATCTCTTTCCCTTTTTAAAATAAACAAAACATGGACAACGATCTCTGTTATCTATGCCCAACATTCATCTTTGGTAATGAAACAATAATACATCCAAGATAAACAATCGACAATCATTGTCCTCTAATCGACCATCGGGCCCGATTTAAATATACATAAGTGGCTTTTAAAATCATGGAAAGACTTAAGAGCATACTCGGTGAACCAATCATACACAGGTCTTCAATAATATCATTGACACAATCTTGAATCGACAACAACAATTAACTCCAAAAATAATGGAACCCTGAGCTTGATCTCTGTGTGGAATAATATATACAGACTTCCTTTTAAAAGGAACGACCCAGAAAAATGATATCATGTATGAAACAAACATAACTAAATTGACACAAAAGAGTCTCTTAAACTTGTGACAGAACCATGATCATTCTTGGTGAAACAATCACTCATAGGTGTATTCTTAATTTTAAACGCAATCAAGATCATGCTGGGATTAAACACAATAATCGATACCATAAATGAATAGAAGGAAAAATCTCAGTTGTATGTAACCCTACTTATATTTCTGTTCGAATGAATTCATTATGGAGAGGACACAAATAGATTGGATGAAGAGGAGGGATCCCGTGCATTTAAACTTCCATAATCATTAAACTGATAACTCAAAACTTGACAAACCCCAGAAGGTGCCTGAGGAGGGTAGAGGCAAGTCAGAGTCCAAGTCAGGATCTTTAAAAATTAAATGCAGAGAGGAAACCAAAGTCTGCTTGTATTTTAAAAATGCAGATAGATAATGGTCTTTCATATCCTCATATCCATTTACCATCGATTAACAACCACATACCAAAATATAATCTTGAAAAAGAAAAAAAAAGTGAGCCATGCTCTTTAAAAAAAAAACACATAGTCCTTCGACTTATAAATCCAAGATCTTGATAGAATCGTAAGTGAATTCCCGAGTGGAGAATAAAACAATTTGATCTAATAAATCCATACACACACATATGTCATTAACAATTTTTGTATAGAGGTTTAATTTAAACAGTGATGGGTATTGTTATCGCACAGTTTGTAGCTAGGTCAACTGGCTATGAAGTAGAAGGCCAAACTGGCATAACAGGAACCTATCCCACCCAATGTCACCACGATGGGGAGGTTCTTTATCTTTAGAGATGTTAGGCCCAGGGGAGATGTCCCTGGTAACTTGGGGCTTTGAAGAGGCAAAGGTTTAAAAGTCAAAGTAAAGTTTCCCCTTCATAGGTCACCACCAAAACAGATAGTCCCGGCTAAACAACCAATAATGAAGTGTAGGCCCAAAGAAGAACACCTGCTCGGGACAAAGAAAACCAATATATATATATAT